>SJYC01067329.1:0-187262 GCA_006408675.1 Madoqua kirkii
AGTCGGAAACGACCGAGCGACTTCACTTCACTTCCAATGCAGGGGGTGTGGGTTCAGTCCCTGGTCTGGGAGCTAAGATCCCACATACCTTGTTGCCAAAAAACCAAAACCTGGAAACAAGCAGTATTGTAACAAATTCAATAAAGACTTTAAAACTGATCCCCATTAAAAAAAACTTTAAAAAAGAGAGAGGCTCTAAAATTTTTAATTGGGGAATATTGTTTTGTTAAATGCCTGCAATGTAAGAGTAAACACATTTGAAAACTAAATTTAGCTTGAAGCTCCCTTGCAGCCTTGGCAAAAAAGAAAACATAGATTCTAATGAGACAAAGCCTTTCCCCAGGGCTGAAATACAATTGAAATATTACACAGAGCCCTCAAACTGAAACCTTAAAAGTATAATGGATTTTCTCATCTTGAGTTTTATATAAGACACAAAAATTGTTTTCAATATGGCCATACAATAAAATATGAGAGTACATTACCCATCAAGATGGACAGGAAACTTGAACATGGGGGCGAAATCCAGCACTTTCCGTGGCATTGGCCTGGTTGATAGTAATAACCCTTAACAGTGAAGGTAAGATTTCCCCAGGGAAAAATGAAAGTCCTAAGAACAGATCATATGTAACTATAGGAAGAAGCTCTCCACTCTGACACAGAGGATCTCTTACTCAAAAGGATAAGTATGACAATCCAGAGGTAACCTAATCTCATAAGTCATGTTCTAGAGTCACTCAATTCTCCATTTTTTTAAACTCTTGCAGAAAAACCTTAAAACTATAATTCTTTTCGAATGAACTGGGGGCATTTGAGGTTGTCTTTTGTTAAATCAACACGCCGTATTATTTTGGTCAATTTCATCTACTAGTGAAAAAGCAAAGCAGTGAAACCACTGACTTTGAATGGTGTAGATACCTCCAAAAAAGTAAAGCAATCAGCAGGAGGGGAAAAAAAAGCCTTCTTTTGTATCTCTCTCCTCTATTGTACCAGAGCACCGGTTCCTAAGAATCTCAGATGCAGTAGAGAAATAATTATCAAAAAATTGAATTCTTGTCTACACAATGCCAAAACATCTAGTAAGTCTGGCTAGAAAAAAAAAAAAAGTCAATCCAGATGTTTGGCACTGTACAGACAAAACATCCAGATGACTGGCTGAACTTGCAAATAAACTGCTGAAATGGGCCAGATGCTCTGGCTTCAGGGCCTAGGAGTCCTTGGGGACACCAGCAGACACCAGCCAGTGTCCGCTCTGGACCTTCACCACCTGTATGCCTCCCTTGGAAACTGAAGTGGGTGTGTAATGGCAGGGTTTCAATTAAAATGGTCAACAACTGCTTTAGCAAAATCCAGCAAAAAGTACAAAAAAGGACGTAATGTGATATTTATCTAAAATCCATGTTTTGGGAAGTCACTGAGCACAGCTATCTTGAGACATTGTGGCTGCAAGTCTAAATATTCTCCCCCTATAGACTCTCTCTTTCAACCCAAGCTCTGGGTTTCCCTTGCCGAACCCAGGGGGCAGAGGGTTTTTTAACAGGCAACAGTTAAAATCTACAACACTCTTTTCCCCCATCATTTTGTCCCTCCCTTGATCTCTTCTTCACGGTTCCTGTTCTATCTTTTCTTTCTTTACAGGAGTGTGCAAAGCAGGAATTGGAAGCATCAGAATCAAGCCAGGGGTTCTTCTGGTACAGCTCAGCCATGGTTAGCCCTGGGGAAAAGGCTCCATACCAGAGCTGGCAGGACAAGCAGAGGGATGGAGGTAGAAGGATGCTGAGGGTTGCTGCCTCCAGAAAGAAAAAGACCCACATGGCTGCCAGCCAGCCAGCCAGCGGAGGCTCCAGCAGCACACAAGCAGCTATTAACTGACAGGGTGGGACAGAACCACGGAAGCTGGTGTCCCCTCCAGCAAACTTGTCTAAAATGGTGCCTCGCAGGAAACTGAGGGCAGCAGAAAGGAAAGAGTCTCACCAACCACCATGTGATTACAGGCTCCCAACTGTATTTAGGAAACAGCTTTGGCTTCCGTCAGATCAGAAAGTTCCGAGATGCATTTAATCCGTGATCTAATTTTTGTTTTCAGAAAGGGGATCTGTTTTGTTTCATTTTTTTTAAAAAGAAAGAAATCATTAAAAGATTTCCCTTGGGTCCGTCTTTTCTGGAGTCTCCTTGCCTGGGAGACTTTTTGCCACTCTGCAAAGAAAAGCTGGGATTGCTTTCTTCTCCTCCTCCAGGGGGACTTATTCAAATGATCTCGCAACTGCCACTGGAGGAGGAGTTTCTGTGTCTCTCGTCAGGATACAATTAATAGAACAAATGTGATGTGGGAAAGAAAATAGAAAAAGGCAACGCTCCCAGTGTCCCTCGTGAGGCTGGCCCTGTACTCTCTGCTGGACTGATGGAAGTCAGAACAGCAAATCTGAATGTTGAAAGAACAGAGCCACCCTCCCACCACCACCCCAAGACCAACAGGACACACCCTGATTTCACTCATATCAAAAGACGGTAGAGACAGATGGGACAATTTAAATACAAAAATAAAGAGTGTTATTTTCCTCTCTTTGGATTAAGAAAAAAAAATCCCTTCTCCCATTTCTAACCACCCCCACCCTCTCTCAGGGATTGGCTCCATTTAAAAAACTATATTTCTGCCCAGGCATTCAAAAATGCTGAGTGCCTCAAGCAAAGTAGTAGAATAAGCATGTTTCTTACTGCTTCTTGGCAACTCTGCGGCCCAAGACCTGCTTCCAATTAGGGATCATGTGGCTTCAGTTTAGTATTATCATGAAAATGAAATTACCACTTTAGAAAAGTCAAGTTATTTTGGAAGTGAAAACTGCAGGTCAGAGCCCACCAAAATTCCAAAAAATTTGCTCAAGAAACATCTTGTCGAAGGGTCAAACTGGCCTGGCTGATAAACATCCTGGGGTTAGTGATATGCACCTCTTCTCCGACAGCACCACCACCACCACCACCTACCACCCACCCTGGCCTTAGGTCAAGTTCATGTCCTTGGGAAAAAAGCAGACTGCTGATGGAGGATCCAAGCTCTCTCTGCTTGCAGAGCAACAGCGCTGGCTTCTCGGATCCTCTGATGTACTTGAACCCATGGACCTCAACCAATCACCTGTCTGGGACATAGTTTACCTTAGCTGGCTTTTTCTCTACTGAGATTGCTATTCGCCACCCCCTCTCCCAATTCTTTCTCCCCAAACACAGGAGTAAATTCCTGAGAGCAAGGGCCGTGTCTTTACTTTTTTGTAGCTTCATAAATTCTTAGAACAGGAAGGGACCAGGTCCAATCACTTCGATTTAAAGATAAGGCCTATTAACTAGTTTCTGGCGGACACCGCTGAGGACTGAGGGCTCTGGCCACTTCCAGGTCAGTCCTGAGCCCATAGTTTGTCTGACAGCCAGTTGTTGCTGCTCAGTTGCCCAGTCTTGTCCGACTCTTTGCGACCCATGGACTGCAGCATTCCAGGCCACTCTGTCCCTCACCATCTCCCAAAGTTTACCCAAGTTCATGTCCATTTCATCAGTGATGCCATCCAGCCATCTCTTCCTTACGGCCAGGATACCCTTCAAAAGTGCTTCAGATCAGACCGAGGAGACCTTGTATAGCTGCACAGCGGTTAAGACCCTTGATTCAGAAAGACTGAGTTCAAATACTGAGGCCATCACTCACTAGCTCTGGCACCTAAGACAAATTGCTTTATCTATTTTAGGCTTCAGTTACTCCCATACTCCAGTACTCTGGCCTGGAGAATTCCATGGACAGAGGAGCCTGGTGGCCTACAGTTCATGGGGTCACAAAGAGTTGAACACGGCTGAGCACATACACAACCACACTATTCATGTGCAAAGTTGAGAAAATACAGTTTTCTGAGGATTAAAGAAGATAATGAATGTATTTAGTCCATGTATCTATTGTTAAGATGCACTAAATAAATGGATATTGTTTTATTATCATGATTATGTGGCAAGTTTGATGGAGCCCAAACAGAGGGTTTCTTTTATAGAAAGCTCCAGCATTTGTCATATGAAACATGGGTTTATTTGGAGGAAATGGTCTGTATCGGCTTTTTGGAACCATCTCTGTTATTATGAAATTCCAGGAACTGGAATGAAATAACAAGGGGGTGGGAGAGAGGGTGAGTGGATTGTTCACAAAGCAACTGAAACCAACCAGCCAGGAGGTCACTAATCAAATGAGCCCCCAACCCTGTGTGTCAGGCACTGTGTCTGGTGCTGTGGGAAATTTAGGCCATGTTAAACTTGGGGTCTGTCTTCAAAAGCTCAAAATCTACCTGGAGACCTAGAATTCGTGGGCATAAAACTAAAATTCCAGCTGTCTCAAGGAAGCTGTTGATCACAAATACTACAGAAGTTCAGGAGAAACAGTGATGTCTTCCGGGTGGTACAGGCAGGGAAGATGTCACAGAGAAGGTGAAACTTAAAGTAGGCTTTGAAATTTTGCCAATTCAGCAACATGGATGGATCGGAAGGCATTATGCTAAGTGAAATAAGTCACACAGACTTGATGACATCACTTATATGTGGAATTTAAAAATACAACAAACTCGTGAATATAGCAAAAGAGAAACAGACTCATAGAGGACAAATTAGTTTCTACCAGTAGGGAAAGGAAGCAGGGGTGGGACAAGATAAGAGGTGGGGGAGTGGCAGGTACAAGCTACTGGGTGTAAGATAGACTACAAGGATGTATTGTACAACACTGAGAATATAACCAATATTTTGCAGTAACAGTAAGTAGAAAGCAACCTTTAAAATTATAGAAAAATAAAACATAAAATAAGATAAAGCAGCTTTTGAAAGACCAGGAAGACTCAGCTAGGTGGATATGAGGGAAGACTTGTTCCTTTATATTAAAGGAAGAGTCTGTATGAAGCCCCTGATGTTGGAAATTCATGTTTGAAGGCAGTGAAATCAGTCTGGCTAAAGTTAAACGTGCATCTGTAGATTAAGGGAACATAAAATTAGAAGAGCCGCTTGAGCATGTACTTGGAAGAACTTTGAATGCTTTGCTTATTACGGAAAGCTGTGACTGTGCCGAGTATGAGTCACCTTAGCATTGCACAGTATACAACCTGAACAACTGTACCTAGCAGTCTGGCTAAATCTTTGGAGGTCATCCTACAGATAGCTGTGAGGCACTGAAGATTTTGGAAGAAAATATCAGGCTCTGGTTTCTAAATATGTTGTTGAGGATACTGCACTCAACTTGAAGAGTTTTAGAACTGGGCATCACCAATTCCATGAAATAACTGACTACCAATTACGATTTGGATGTGGAGAAGAAGAGAAGTCATAATGCTTCAGAATCCCGGGTCTTTGCCATTCACAGCCTCAGCATCTTTGGAGTTTAAAGAATCTTGTTCCAAGTGAACAATTTTTCAGAACTGACTAGGGGGGAGGAAATCAGAATCAAACATACTCCAACTATCCAGACTTGATAGTGAGCTCTTCTAAAATTCTCCTTATCTATCAGAATGTCTGGAGGAGTTTAGAGAACACGAGGCAGAATGAGGATGGGAAGAGACAGCCATGGTACTAACTCAGCTTCCTCAGAGGCAGGAAGGAGCAGGTGAAAGAAGGGGCCCAGTCAAAAATCTTCCATTTCCCCTTTCATTGTCTTTGAGAACAATTGTTCTATGACCTACATCAAAAAGAGAAGAAAATCCAGGCTAGTGCCAAGAAAAACTCCCCTGGATGTAGCACAGCTTTGAGCCTAACACGAGATGGAGGGCAAGGAGCGGGAGAGGGTTGCAAAAGAAAACAGCCATGTGTGGTCCTCCTCCCAAATGCTGGCAATTGATGGGTGAGTTTCTGTATCACAGGCTACTTTGAGTGCCTCCCAGCCCCGAGTCTGTAGTCAACTGCTTGAGGCAGACAGCCCCACCGTATCCTGAGGTTCCAAGAGACCCCCAATTCTGGGTTCCCCACATCATAGCTCCTACTGACCGCCAGGGAAGACAGAAGCTCGAAGGAGAGCAGAAATCTTCTGCGAGGCGGGAAAGGTGTGAAGCAGATGCCGGGGATGAGGGTTGCCAAGGGGATGGGAAGATGCCTGGGAGTTTCAGCCATCAACACCTACTTGTAGATTCGAGTTTGAGCCATCATTTGCAAATGCCTGTGTAAAATAATCCATCTCCCATGACCTCAATGAACATGACTTGGCTGGCGGGGCAGAGCCTCCTGAGGAGGAAAAGCAGCTTGCCCGGATCTTCACAGAAAGCTGAAAAGATCCCAAGATGGGCCCCACGGCTTTAAGGCAGGAAGGCGAGATAGAGGTCAGGGACCCCAGGGCCACACCAAAGGAGACTTTCTTCCTGCTTGACCGCAGGAAGGAGGAGATATGCAGGGACAGCACAGTGGCTGGCTCTCCTGCACACCCTCCGGGGTCCCTAGGGAGCACTAGGGAGCACGTCCCCTGCTCCCTCCCCTATCTGCCACCCTTGACACACCCAGAAGAGTCTCCCTCAGGGAGGGGGACAGCAGCTCAGGCAAGCCCAGCTGACCCCACAGCATCCCCTCCTGAGCTTTCCCAACCCAGGGCAGACCCCTAATGGATGTGCCTGGGGCCTCCAGAATGGAAAAGAAAATGACTCGGGATTGTTGACAGGTAGCCCCTCATCTGTGGACTGCAAATGTTTGGGGGGAATGTGCAGACACAAGCCATGTGGCCACCAGAGCCGGCTTCTGCCTCGCTGCCGTCCCACCAGCATGGCCACCAGGACGGCAGGGAGGATTGGCTGCATTTAGCCTTTTTGTGTCATTGTTGCAGATGCTGCTCAGACCATCTTGAGATCAGGGCCTTGCGTGGGACTGCCGAGCACCGCCGGGGCGTTCAGTGTGCTGTAAATTCAGGATAAGAGGATGCAGAGAAACCCCTTGCCTGTGGTCAGCACCGCTCTTTGTGATGAACTGTACGTCCTTGACTTCCTGTCTTCTGCTGCTTTCTCTCTGCTCTCTTTTTCACACACAGAAGATGTGTGTGTGTTGGTGGTGGTGTTTAGCCGTCCAGTCATGTCTGACTGTTTGGAACCCCGTGGACTGCAGCATGCCAGACCTCCCCATCCCTCCCCATCTCCTGGAGCTTGCCCAAGTTCATTGTTCTTTGCATTAGTGATGCCATCCAGCCATCTCATCCTCTGACATCCTCTTCTCCTTCTGCCCTCAATCTTTTCCAGCATCAGGGACTTTGCCAATGAGTCGTCTGTCCACATCAGATGACCAAAACACTGGAGCTTCAGCTTTTGCATCAGTCCTTCCAGTGAGTATTCAGGGTTGATCTCCCTTAAGATTGACTGGTTTGATCATACATATATATGTGTGTACGTGTACATGTTCATATATATATATGTATGTGTACATATAGAATAGGTTCCTAGTGGTTCAGATGGTAAAGAATTTGCCTGCAATGCAGGAGACCCAGGTAAATACCATAAAATATTTGAAATATAACATAATGTAATGCATTGCAATAGATCCTTGGGATCAGCACAGAGGTCAAGATCCGTGAGACAGACTTTCTGGCAGGAACCAATTTTATCAGCCCAGCACTCTGAAAATCAACTCAGAGCAGAGTCCACTCAAGATCTCTGGTCTACCACTGTTTTCAGTGGAGAACCCAGGTGCATTTCCCTGCATGTGCTGCAAGGGTTCTCTAAGAGTAGACTCTTCTACTCAGTTCATGAAATCAGAAGCTTCCATGACAGTCACATCGACAAGTGTTCAAGGTGGGGCCAACAGCTGGTTGCGCTGGAAGATGGGGAAGGGTCTCCTCTAAGCACCGCAGTCCTGTCTGCCTCCTTTCCTGACTCCGTCCTCACCTCACCTCTCCTGCTGGCTCACGGTTTTTGGATGAGCCAACGCCCCACCTACGAACTGTCCCAACTCCACCCATGTCTCTAGATAGATAGCGGCAGGCACACTCCTCACTCTGTTAAGCAGCTGATGCCTCATCCTTTCGGTCTTCTATATCACCAGACATGTAGAGATAAAATTCTGAGACAAGTGCTCCAATATCTCTGGGCATTCAAAACATCCACTGAGGCCATGAAATCTGAATTTGTGCCTCTCCCAAGCTGTCACCACCGCCCAGAATCACCTCCTACTCTTCCTGGAGCTACTTCATCTCTGGCTAGAGATGCCTGCTTCAAATTCCCTCAAGGCATTCTGCACTCATTCATGCATCAGTAAATGTTTGTTGAACATGCGTTATGTGCCAGCACCACCGGTTCTAGACCCTGGGATAAAGTGGTAGGAGAAACTGCCAAAGTCCAGCCCTCATGGGTCTTACAGTCAGTGGAAAAAGGAAATAAATATGCCATGTGTGAATACAAATGCCATGTGTAAAACAGATAGCTAGTGGAAATCTGCTGTATAGCACAGGGAGCTCAACTTGGTGCTCTGTGAAGACCTAGAAGAGTGGATGGGGCTGGGTGGAAGGGAGGTCCAAGAGGGAGGGGATATATATAGCTGTACATATATGTACACATACAATTGATTCATTTCATTGTACAGCAGAAACTAACACGACATTGTAAAGCAACTATACCCCAAGGGAAAAAAGAAGAAAGAAAATAAACATTTCGTAATATGGCAGGGAGTGGTAGGGTCTAGAGTTGAAAACAGACCTGCTTAACAGGATTGAGAGTGAACTGGTTCGGGGGATTGGGTAGAATAGCAGATGGCGAGGTGCTGTTTAGGGGAGCCTCTCTGAAGGGGAGTCACATGGCAGGAACTGAAGTGCAAGCAGAGAGTGTGCAGGAGAACATCTTCCGCCTGTTAAAAAACCCTGAATTCCCCGTGGCAATAGAAGGTGGTGATAAAAATTAGAGTCCCTTCTGTTACATCAGCACTTAATCACTTATCACGCACGTGCTTTACACTCACCACTTCATTTGCTTCTCACAACTCTCTGAGGTGTTATTTGCACTGTATAAAAAAAAGCTGAAACAGAGTCTCAGAAAGGGAAAGGGACTTTCCCAAGGCCACTCAGAAAAACCAGTGACATGGCAGGCTCAGAACCATAACATAATGTGATACAACGCAGTAGATCCTTGGGATCAGCACAGAGGTCAAGATCCTTGAGACAGACTTTCCGGCAGGGGCCAGTTTTATCAGCCCAGCACTCTGAAAATCAGCTCAGAGCAGAGTCCACTCAAGATATCCTAATTCTCACTCAAATGCTCTTTGGAAGAATAGAACATGGTGGATGATCCTATGATTAGGCATAGTATACTCAAGTTTTCAGTCAGAGATACCAAGGGAACATTTTAAGCAAAGATGAGCACAATAAAGGACAGAAATGGTATGCACCTAACAGAAGCAGAAGATATTAAGAAGAGGTAGCAAGAATACACAGAAGAACTATGCAAAAAAGATCTTCATGATCCAGATAACCACAATGGTGTGATCCCCCACCCAGAGCCAGACATCCTGGAATTCGAAGTCAAGTGCCTTAGAAAGTTTCACTACAAACAAAACTAGTGAAGATGACGGAATTCCAACTGAGTATTTCAAGTCTTAAAAGATGCTGCTGTTAAAGTGCTGCACTCAATATGCCATCAAACTTGCAAAACTCAGCAGTGGCCACAAGCCTGGAAAGGCCAGTTTTCATTCCAAACCCAAAGAAGGGATCCAGATAACCACAATGGTGTGATTCCCCACCCAGAGCCAGACATCCTGGAATTCGAAGTCAAGTGCCTTAGAAAGTTTCACTACAAACAAAACTAGTGAAGATGACGGAATTCCAACTGAGTATTTCAAGTCTTAAAAGATGCTGCTGTTAAAGTGCTGCACTCAATATGCCATCAAACTTGCAAAACTCAGCAGTGGCCACAAGCCTGGAAAGGCCAGTTTTCATTCCAAACCCAAAGAAGGGCAATGCCAAAGAATGTTCAGACTACTGCACAACTGTACTCATCTCACTTGCTAGCAAAGTAATGCTCAAAATTCTCCAAGCCAGGCTCCAACAGTATGTGAACCACGAACTTCCAGATGTTCAAGCTGGATTTAAAAAGGCAGAGGAACCAGAGATCAAATTTCCAATATCCATTGGATCATCAAAAAAGCAAGAGGGTTCCAGAAAAATATCTACTTCTGCTTTACTGACTATGCCAAATTCTGACAGAGATGGGAATAGCAGAGCACCTTACCTGCCTCCTGAGAAATCTGTATGCAGAATCAACAGTTAGAACCAGACATGGAACAACAGACTGGTTCCAAATTGGGAAAGGAATACATCAAGGCTGTATATTGTCAGCTTGCTTGTTTAATTATATGCAGAGTACATCATGCAAAACGCGGCTGAATGAAGCACAAGCTGGAATCAAGATTGCTGGATGAAATAGCAATAACCTCAGATACACAGATGACACCACCCTTATGGCAGAAAGTGAAGAGGAACGAAAGAGCCTCTAGATGAAAGTGAAAGAAGGATGTGAAAAAGTTGGCTTAAAACTCAACATTCAAAAAACAAAGATCATGGCATCTGGTCCCATCACTTCATGGGAAATAGATGGGGAAACAATGGAAACAGCAAGAGACTTTATTTTGAGGGGCTCCAAAATCACTGCAGATGGTGATTGCAGCCATGAAAATAAAAGACGCTTGCTCCTTGAAAGGAAAGTTATGACCAACCTAGACAGCATAGTAAAAAGCAGAGACATTACTTTGCCAACAAAGGTCCTTCTAGTCAAAGCTATGGTTTTCCCAGTAGTCATGTATGAATGTGAGAGCTGGACTGTGAAGAAAACTGAGCTCCAAAGAACTGATGCTTTTGAACTGTGGTGTTGGAGAAGACTCTTAAGAGTCCCATGGACTGCACAGTGATCACAGCAGTCAGACTGAAAGGAAATCAGTCCTGATATTCATTGGAAGGACTGATGCTGAAGCTCGAATACTTTGGCCACTTGATGTGAAGAACTGACTCACTGGAAAAGACCTTGAACCTGGGAGAGATTGAAGGCAGGAGAAGAAGGAGATGACAGAGGATGAGATGGTTGGATGGCATCACTGACTCAATGGACATGAGTTTGAGCAAATCCCTGGTGTGCTGCAGTCCATGGGGTCACAAAGAGTCAGACACAACTGAGCAACTGAAATGAACTGAAATCTTCAGGCAGAGAGACTTCCCTTCCCAGGTAGTCCAGTAGCTAAGTATCCACACTCCCAATGCAGAGGGCCAGAGTTTGATCCCTGGTCAGGGAACTAGATTCTGCATAATGCAACAAAGATTGAAGATTCCACATACCTCAAGTAAGACTCAACAGAGCCAAATAAATAAATGTATTTTTTTAAAAAAGACTTCAATCAGAGATGCACACTCCAGACATATGCCCATGTGTGTGCAGCCTCAATTCCCTTCCTCCTGGACCTAAACCATAGATACCTGGTTAGAAACAGGCAAATGAGTCCCTGAATCCCCATCGGTATGCCACTCTTATTCCCTAGTGGGTCAGTGGTAAAAAAAAAAAATCTGCCTGCCAATGTAAGAGATGCAGAAGACACCAGTTTGATCCATGGGTCAAGGAAATTGGCAACCCACTCCAATATTTTGCCTGGGAAATCTCATGGACAGAGGAGCCTGGTGGACTGCAGTTCATAGGGTTGCAAAGAGCCAGATGCGACTTAGTGACTGAACAACAATAACATCCCACTCTTCAGTGAATAAGAGCTGAATATATTCAATCAGAAACCTGACAAAAAGAGGTTAAGCGCAGAGAGAGCACACTATATCTACTATATTTGCTGTAACTACTGCTTACATGTTTGTGGACTTGCTCACCTTTGCACGTTAATAAATGGACGTCTTCTGGAGTTTTGACTGTTGACTCCCAGGTTTCCCCCTAGATAACAGATTCTAAATTGGAAAGCTGCCAGTCCTATGTGGCTTTGGACAAATCGTGTCCCCTCTCTGGCCTCAGTTTCCTCTTTTGTAAAATGAACATTTGAATTAGATGGTCTGTAAGTTTCTTTCCCCTCCTGATATCTTACAATTCTATACAAACATGTATTTTTTAAAAATATTAAACACAGATAAGGTCCTAAGTAAGCCCTTTGGTGCTATGCTAACCATACCTGGCTAGAGACTTTCAACAATACCTTATCACCTCCTTGATTCATTTTCCCAACAAAGAGGCTCATCCAAAACTAAAAAATTCCTGAGCCTTGCTGAGAAGAGAGATGCAGAGATTGTTCTGTTTTTTTTTTTCTCTAAATCAGTGTCAGTTCCTGACTAAAACACTGAGACAAGATTAAGCCTTTGGGGATGAATATGAGGATGAAAAGGAACAACAGGAAAAGGCAGAAAACAAGAAAAGGAGAAGAAAGAGTAACAGGAGGTGAGGAAAGGAGAGAAAAGAAGCGGTGGGTGGGGAGTGGGTGATGGAGGGTGGGGGCAGGGACAGGAAATATCCTGGAAAGTATTTCCAGAGTTTTGTGATCTGTTTCTTGTATAAAGCATACGGGCTTCATTAATAAGAAAGTGTGAGTGTGTGTTTGTGTGTATCCTGAAACATGTATTAATCATGCTGGTGACGAGCAGATGAAATCAATGATTCCTGAAACTTCCTCTGAATCAACTCGAGAGACCGTGTACGTGATGTTTCCTCAAACTGGCACCAGTCGAGTCATCCTTCATGGGCTGGGGTCCAGGACCCTTTCCTCGTAGGCTTACCCCTCACTCAGATGCAGCCAAGCTCTCTCTCTCCTTCTCCAGCCCTATCACTGGTTTTGCCTTCTCTCCTGGAAGGGGAAAATTTGTAATATCTCCCTAGACAGTTTCAGCCAGCGAGTCGGGGAGTTTTACTCCCCAGCTTTCACACATTTTGGAGGGTGGATTCTTAAGCACTGGACCAGCAGGGAAGTCCCTGGTTCTCTTTTTCACTGAGGTCTTTCCATTCACTTCACCTTCACCTATACCTAGAGCATCTTGTGTCTTATGGAAATAATCTTCAAACTGGGTGTGTATACTCCTATGAGCTATGATGACTTTCGGGGGGAGGGGAGAACAGTGTACACTTGCAAGAACAATGAGAAAATAGTGTTCCAGATCCTGAACATCCACAAATGCTCTTTAAATTGGCACCTCCAGTCTGCGGCATCTGCTTTCACTTTTCCTTTCATGCTGAGCGTTTTCCTGCTTGACAAAACCAGGTGTATTTCTTGCGCGTCCAGATCTTTCTTTGGGGTATGACTTGGTGAGTAAAATTCTTTGGGACACCAGACAAGGGCCAATTCGATAATGCATTGTTCCAAAAGGAACTCCTTGACAGCAAAGCCTTGAAGACTTGACTAAGAATTATTAAAAGGGCAGAACCTTTTTTCTTCCCGGAAACCAACTAATGACATGACTCTGTGACTTAAACTGTGGAAATATCTACCCATCTACGAATTAGAAATCAATAGTTGCCATAGGAACATATCAAAAAGTGTATTTGAATTGAAACTTTAAGTTAGATTTTTTTTCTGACAAAAAAAGAGACCGATCTGACTGATTTATTTGAACATGAGAACCACCTTTGCCAAGGGGTTTTTATGTGAGTGGAAATTTTCACAAACTGAAGGAGTTCTAAGGCCATGACAAAATATATTTTAAGACATATGCGCTATGCCAGAAATGATAACTTTTGCAACTATTAAGCTTACGATTAAAAGAATTTAGACATTGGAATAGGTGCATTTTTATCTCCAATTTTTGCTGTCCCATTCTTATAAAAGGAATATAGTGATAGTTGGGTGAGGCTTGGCGGTATGAGTTGCTTTGGCTCATGGAGTGTGAGCAGAAGAATTGTATACCGTAGCTGCACAGCAGCTTTAAAAGTCATCAAACGGTTCTGCCAGAGCTCTTTTTTCCCTCTGCTGCAAGAATGTCATGTTCCAAACAGCAGGTGCTGCTTGCTTCAGCCTGGATTCTGGAAAGGAGAAGACATATGGAACAGAGCCATAAACAACCTGCAGCCAGGGTATCAGGTAAGCCAGAAATAAGACCTTGTTATAATAAGCTGCTACGATTTGGGTATGTGTGTCAAAGCAGCATAACCTAATAAAATCTAAGCAGAGAGTAACATATGATCCAGCAATTCCACTCCTGGGTAAATATCTGGAGAAAACCATAATTCAAAGAGATACATGCACCCTGTATTCATTGCAGCAATACTTGTAATTACCAACATATGGAAGAAATCTAAATGTCCATAGATAGCTGAATGGATAAAGAAGATGTGGTACATGTATACAACGGAATAATACTCAGTCAGAAAAGAACAAAATAATGCCATTTACAGCAGCGTGGGCGGACCTAGAGATTATCATACTGAGTGAAGCTAGATAAATATCACATGATACACTCATATGTGGAATTTTAAAAAAAATGATACAAATGGACTTATTTACAAAATAGAAATGGATTCACAGACTCAAAGAACAGACTTGAGGTTAACAAAGGGTAAAGGTCAGGAGGAGAGATAAATTAGGAGGTTGAGATTCATGTATGCACACTATTGTATATGAAATGGAGGCTTCCCCAGTGGCTCAGTGGTAAAGAATCTGCCTGCCAGTGTAGGAGATGCAGGTTCAGTCCCTGGGTCAGGAAGATCCCCTGGAGAAGGAAATGGCAACCCACTCCAGCATTCTTGCTTGGGAAATCCCATGGACAGAGGAGCCTGTAGGGCCACCGTCCATAAGGTGGCAGAGTTGGACACAACTTAGCAACTGAACAATAGCAACAATATGTAAAATAGATAATCAATAAAGACCTACTGTATAGCACAGGAAATTCTAGTCAATACTCTGTAATAACCTGTATGTGGAAAATAATCTGAAAAAGAATAGGTGTATGTGTGTGTTAGTTGCTTAGTCATTGTCCAACTCTTTTTGACTCCATGGGCGCCTGTCAGGCTCCTCTGTCCATGGGATTTCCCAGGCAAGAACACTGGAGTGGGTAACCATTCCCTTCTCCAGGGATCTTGGTCTTCTGCTTTGCAGGTGGATTCCTTACCTTCTGGGCCACCTGAAAGGCTCTAGATATATGTCTATGCGTAACTTAATCACTTTGCTGTAAACTGAGACTAACACAACACCGTGCTGCTGCTGCTGCTGCTAAGTCGCTTCAGTCGTGTCTGACTCTGTGCATCCCCACAGACGGAAGCCCACCAGGCTCCCCTGTCCCTGGGATTCTCCAGGCAAGAACACTGGAGTGGGTTGCCATTTCCTTCTCCAATGCATGAAAGTGAAAAGTGAAAGGGAAGTCGCTCAGTCGTGTCCGACTCTTAGCGACCCCATGGACTGCAGCCTACCAGGCTCCTCAGTCCACGGGATTTTTCAGACAAGAGTACTGAAGTGGGTTGCCATTGCCTTCTCCAACACAACATTGTGAATCATATTATATGCTCAATTGTATACTCCAATTATAAAATTTAAAAATTTAAAAATTTAAAAGAAAGCTGATTAGATATAAGTATCAACTCAAAAACATCTGATAGGAAGGGTAAATAACTTTTCAAAATTTATTTAGGGAGTATAAGAACAAAAAGGTTGCCAATCTCTGTTTTAGATGAATGATCGTTCCCCATTAAATAAGCCACCTTTTACACCTGGGCTTCCCTGATGGATCAGTTGGTAAAAATTCTGCCTGCATGGCGAGAGACCCCAGTTCTGATCCTGGGCCAGGAAGATCCACTGGAGCAGGGATAGGCTACCCACTCCAGTATTCTTGGGTTTCCCCTGTGGCCCAGCTGGTAAAGAATCCACCTGCAATGTGGGAGACCTGGGTTTGATCCCTGGGTTGGGAAGATCCCCTGGGAAAGGGAAAGGCTACCCACTCCCTTATTCCAGCCTGGAGAATTCCATGAACTGTATAGTCCATAGGGTCCCAAAGAGTTGGACACGACTGAGTGACTTTCACTTTGACTTTACACCTAGATGAGCACCTAGAAGCAAAGAGAACCTTCCTGTGAAGAGCAGGGCGTGGTAATGGAGTGGGGGTTCACGGGACATAGGGAAGACCCATCTGTTAGAGAGAAGAGAAGGAGAATATAAAGAAACACCGGAAGAGAAGGATGAGAAAGTTGGTTGAAGGCAAATTTTTACCTCAAAAGCTTCAGGATCAATCAGTATCCTTTTGAACTCAAACGTCCTTTGCCTATCCATAATCATGTCACTCCCTATTCAACACCTTTTAATACTTTCCTGTTATCTTTGGGATAAAGTTAACACTTTCTCCCAAGATCTATAAGGCTCTGCTCCATCTTGCCTCTGCCTAGCTCTCTGGCCTCAGTTTATATCCCCAAGACCCCCAGCATCCTGGACTCATTTCCTCAGAACACTCTGGTCCTTTACACAGCTAGGGTTGGCAGATGGAGGAGAATGAAGGGAAGCTCTAGGCAGGGTTTCCCTGGACTCTCTTCACCTCAGTTTGGAATCCTTTGTCCTGCGAGCTTATGGCACCTACGTCTTATAGCACTTATCATCGCTATTATTACAGCCCTGGGTGAGTTGTTGAGTGTCTGTGGGTCTAGCTAGATTCCAGGAACCTAGTCTGGGTTGTCCACCACCACATCCCCAGGCTGTGTCATGCCTGGCACAGAGCTGACATGCAATAAATATTGACTCGATGAGTGGGTGGATCCATGGGCCCACCCTCAGCTGGAGGGTAACCCAACATAGATGACAGGAACCAAAGCTTGAAAGTTACATTCCTACCAGTCAGTGCTCACCCGCTCAGGACAGACTTGCCACCGGACACAAACACACACCTCTAGCTGGCGCAAGTGAACGTACCTCTACTGCCATCCCTTGAAAGACGGAAAGAAGAAAGGTGAAAAGGATCGGGCCTGGTTTGCTGTCCCTACATGCCATATCTCCATGACTACATCATACTTTTATTGGCAAGTGCTCACCGCAAACTTATGGGTTGTTTTTTTAAAATCACCCCTCATTAGATAAGAAATCAAGAGATTTTGATATGCCTGGGGTCACATGGCAAGCTGACAGTGGAACTAAAGGTTTAAACTTGAAACCATGAGATAGTCGACATATTCACTGAACAGGCCTGATTCACATGTGAGCTCTTTGGTTTCATCTGATGATTTCATTCCAATTGTATGTAGACTGAGCGAAACCCCAGTCTGGCAGAGGACTTAGTATTCAGAATGTAAGAGGATTTAGAATTTGCTGGGGTTGATGCCAAATACTGGACTGAGGACAGACAGTGAGTTAAGAGGAAATGAATGCCTGAGAAGTGCGGCCTTTTTCAGAGAGGTTAAGGGGGATGGGAGAGAGTTGATAAGGACTCAGGTTGGGATGCTGCGGCCCTAGGAGGTACCCCAGCAGGAATGGGTCAATGTCCAGTATTTTTAGAAACACAGAAGTGTGTTTAATCTGAAGGCACTAGGCTGGCTCTGCATCCTGTCTCTTCCTTTCTTAGCAACTGCAGAAAAGTGACTTAGTTTAGTTAACTACTACCTCTCTTATGAGATTACAATACAAATTAAAAGGGAAAATTCTGATTTATCAAGTCAGAGTACAAAGTATAGTCTGTGGGCCAAACTGAGCCCACTCTTTTTAAAAATTTTTTATTGAAGGATAATTGCTTTACAATATTATACTGGTTTCTGCCACACATCAACATGAATCAGCCACATACACATGTTCCCTCCTTCCTGAACTCCCCACCCCACCCCTCCAGGCTATCACAGAGCACTGGGTTGAGCTCCCTGTCACACAGCTAATTCCCACTGTCTGTTTTGCATACAGTAATGCACAGGTTTCCTTGCCACTCTCTCAATTGCCCCACCCTCTCCCTCCCACACTATGTCCACCAGTCTGTTCCCTATGTCTGCATCTCCGTTGCTGCCCTGTCAATAGACGCACCAGTACCGTCTTTGTAGAGTCCATACACATGCATTAATATACAATATTTGTCTTTCTCTTTCTGACTTACTTCACTCTGCACAATAGCTTCTAGATTCATCTGCTTCATCAGGTCTGACTCAAATGCATTTTTTATAGCTAAGTAATATTCCATTGCATACATGTATTATGATTTCTGTATCCATTCATGTGAAAATGGACCTCTAGGTTGCTATGATGTCCTAGCTATTGTGAAAAGTGCTGCAGTGAACACTGGGGTCCATGTGTCTCTTTCAACTATGTTTTTCTCAGGGCACACACCTAGTAGTGGGATTATTGTGTCATATGGTAGTTCTATCCTTAGTTTTTTAAGGAATCTCCGAAGTATTCTCCATAGTATCAATTTACATTCCCACCAACCCATCCTCTGTTTTTGTAAATAAAGTTTTATTGAAACACAATTATACCCATTTGTTTACATGTTGTCTGTGGCTGTTTTCATACAGCAGTGGCAGAGTTAAGTAAACACAGCAAATATCATATGGTCTACAAAGCTGAAAGTACTTGCTCTAGGGTCCTTTCTAGAAAGCAGTACTGATTCTTTTCTAAAAATTACCTATTTATTGGTTGCACTGGGTCTTCGTCGCTGCACTCAACGCTGCTGCTCTAGTTATGGAGAGTGGGGGCTACTCTCTAGTTGTGGTGCAAGGGCTTCTCATTACGGTGGCTTCTCTCGCTGCAGAGCACAGGCTCTGAGCCCACTGGCTTTGCTGGCTGAGCATGTGGACTCAGTAGCTGTGGCTCTCTGGCTCTGGAGTGCAGGCTCAGTAACTGTGGTGCACAGGCTTTAGTTACTCTGTGGCACATGGGATCTTCCCAGACCACGGATAGAACCCACGTTCCCAGCATGGGCAGGGGGATTCTTATCCACTGTACCGCCAGGATCTTCCCAGACCACAGATAGAGCCCACGTTCCCAGCATGGGCAGGGGGATTCTTATCCACTGTACCGCCAGGATCTTCCCAGACCACAGATAGAGCCCACGTTCCCAGCATGGGCAGGGGGATTCTTATCCACTGTACAGATTTCTGTATCCATTCATGTGAAAATGGACCTCTAGGTTGCTATGATGTCCTAGCTATTGTGAAAAGTGCTGCAGTGAACACTGGGGTCCATGTGTCTCTTTCAACTATGTTTTTCTCAGGGCACACACCTAGTAGTGGGATTATTGTGTCATATGGTAGTTCTATCCTTAGTTTTTTAAGGAATCTCCGAAGTATTCTCCATAGTATCAATTTACATTCCCACCAACCCATCCTCTGTTTTTGTAAATAAAGTTTTATTGAAACACAATTATACCCATTTGTTTACATGTTGTCTGTGGCTGTTTTCATACAGCAGTGGCAGAGTTAAGTAAACACAGCAAATATCATATGGTCTACAAAGCTGAAAGTACTTGCTCTAGGGTCCTTTCTAGAAAGCAGTACTGATTCTTTTCTAAAAATTACCTATTTATTGGTTGCACTGGGTCTTCGTCGCTGCACTCAACGCTGCTGCTCTAGTTATGGAGAGTGGGGGCTACTCTCTAGTTGTGGTGCAAGGGCTTCTCATTACGGTGGCTTCTCTCGCTGCAGAGCACAGGCTCTGAGCCCACTGGCTTTGCTGGCTGAGCATGTGGACTCAGTAGCTGTGGCTCTCTGGCTCTGGAGTGCAGGCTCAGTAACTGTGGTGCACAGGCTTTAGTTACTCTGTGGCACATGGGATCTTCCCAGACCACGGATAGAACCCACGTTCCCAGCATGGGCAGGGGGATTCTTATCCACTGTACCGCCAGGATCTTCCCAGACCACAGATAGAGCCCACGTTCCCAGCATGGGCAGGGGGATTCTTATCCACTGTACCACCAGGATCTTCCCAGACCACAGATAGAGCCCACGTTCCCAGCATGGGCAGGGGGATTCTTATCCACTGTACTGCCAGGATCTTCCCAGACCATGGATAGAACCCATGTTCCTGGCATGGGCAGGAGGATTCTTATCCACTGTACCGCCAGGATCTTCCCAGACCACGGATAGAGTCCACGTTCACGGCATGGAGCAGGAGGATTTTTATCCACTGTACTGCCAGGGAAACCCCTGATCCTTGACGTAAAGCATCTATTACATGTTTAGTGTAATAATTTAGTTCTGACTGTGTACACATTTAAATCTTAATACACAGTCTGGCACAAAGTAAGTGCTTCATAATTATTATCTCTTATTATGGAATCCCCTCCTGTCAGATGAAGGCCCAGAGAGGGTGATTTTTCCCAAGGCTGCTGAGTAGATTGCATTAAAGAAACACGATAAGAAAGAGGATCAAGGGCCAAACAGGGCAATCAGGAGACCTCATCTCCCACCCCCAGGGGAATGCACCAGGACACAGGAAGTTCAGTTCAAGAAGTCTGCTTGTCAAATCCAGTGTCTTATGAGTTGGATATAAAACAAAAATTGACTATAATCAAGAAGGAAAAGCTAAGGGGAATAACTTTCCTCATGTTTGTTCCCTCATTAAGAAAATCCAGGAAAATCCAGGAAGTTTTCATGAAGGTTGCCTTTTACTCCCAAGTGATGGTTGTGGCACATTACCCAAAACTGATGAGATCAGCTAGAAAATCTTCATCTTAACTAAGGTTGGGGACTGGTTGGTCACTGCAGTCTATGATTTGCATTTCAAGCAGGTAGATTGAAAAACTTTTCATTTAATTGTGTGCTGTAACCCATCAAACTTAATCAAGACAGTAAATAATGAAAACAGACCCTGTCGGGTCAATGATGCCTTTGTACAATCAAATAACTATTGGGGTGCATTTGAGGGGAGGCAGTTGTTGTATATCAGAAACTCTTGAATAAGCATACAGTTACTTTTTTTGGCAGTTACATTCTTTTGGTTGCACCACGAGACATGCAGGATCTTAGTTCCCTGACCAGTTATTGAATTTGTACCTCCTGCAATGGAAGTAGAGAGTCTCAACCCTTGGATAACAAAGGGAATCCCAAGCATACAGTTTTCACATGAAGTAGCAAAGCTGGAGACAAAAATAATCTTGTTACTGAGGTTTATATTGCTTTATTTATTCATTGCTTACTCAGTGGAATCTAACACAGGGATGGGAAATACTGATCCTGTAAATACTGATCTTGGGTGCATCTATTCCTCTGTCCATGGCAGACATTACTAATTGATCTTGGTACAGTTTCCCAAGCTCATACTGATCTCAGACTGCTTCAGAATTCTCTTCAGTGTTTGCAAGATGAAATAAAATTGCCATCCCTAGATGCATGGTACATGGTTAATGATTATCAAAATTCTCTTGAATGATGGATAAAAAATGAATGGATGAAGGTGGGTGACTCAGTAATGGATCTTCCTAAGTACTGTAAACTGCTTTGTTTATTTGTATCATTGATTATAAGAGAAGCCAGTAAGGGGGTGATTAGAGCAGATTAGGGAATTTTACTGGAGGAAAACAACTCTGGCATATCCTTGGAGCCTTGAATTAATGGTAATGACTACGTCTCTGAAGAAGTGAGCATGGGATACTTCCCTGGCAGTCCAGTGGTTAAGAATTTGCCTTCCAGCACAGTGAATGCAGGTTCAGTCCCTGGTCAGGAAACAGACTCTACGTGCTATGGGACAACTAAGCCTGAGTGCCACAGCTACTGAGTCTGTGTGCTCTGGAGCCTGTGCACCACCACTGGAGAGAAGCCACACGCCACAGTGAAAGATCTCGTGGGCTGCAACTGAGACCCGACTCGGCCAAACAAACAAACAGAAGTAAACAACACAAAAACCGAACATGGGAGGGAATGGCTCTCGAATCAGCTTGTTGCAATTATTCAGACGTGTGGCTCCCTACAGTGAAGCCTCACTCATTTGTTCATTCAATAAATCTTAGTATCATCAGTCATGACCAGCAGGACACAGATAATGGTGAAAACAGATAAACTCAAGTGGAGTCATTTTCTGAGTTTAATGAAGAGACTACCACAAGGGACAGTACGGGGCCCTGGGACTAGAAGGAGGGAGGTGTTACCATCTCTGGGCTGACAGGGGCTGTGGCTGCAGCCCCGGGACTCAGCCAGCTCCTTGCTAATGCTCTCTGTTGCCTTCACTGGCTGGATCCAATGTCAGCCAGGGTTGTCCAAAGAAACAGAACCAATGGGGTATATACAGACACGTATGAGCTTGACAATGGGCATTGGCTCATGTGGCTTTGGAGGTTGAGAAGTCCCACTGTCTGCAGTCTGCTGGCTGTAGACCTGGGAAAGCAAGTGGGGTAAGAGAATCAGGGGCCACTGGTGTAAATCCTGGGATTCAATGGCCAGAGAACCAGGGTCTCTGATATCTGAGACAGGAAGAGATGGACATACCAGCTCAAGAATAGAGAAAGGGAATTCACTCTTCCTTGACCTTTTTGTTACATTTGGGCCCCCAATGAGTCGAATGATGCCAACTCACATTACTTGGTCTATCAAAATAAAATGCTAATCTCTTCTAGAAACATCCTCGGAACCACTCCTCCAGAAATAATACTTTACCAGCTATCTGGGGGCCCACTGACCCAGTCAAGTTTGTCCATAAACTTAACGATCACAGAGCCTATGGACGCAGTTGGTAGGAGACAGCCTCGGGGCACAGAGCAGGTGAGGAAGGGTACAGACGAGAGGCACAGTGTCTGGAAGGGCAAACAAAGACCCCCAGATTGAAACCGGCTGGCAGTGTTGGTGACACAGAGGACTCAACAGAGGATGAGGCAGGCAAGGTCCTGACTCACAGGACGCTGACAGTCCAATGGTGGGAAAAGAAGTGCAAAGCTAATAAATAGGTGAAAATAAGATGATTTCACATATTTTAAAGAAAACCCAAAGCTGGTGGCATTTTACCAATATTGTTTCATCTACTTTGACTTAAATTGGAAGATAAGCTGTCACCAGAAGACGATACAAATGCCGAGAGAGAGCCTTCTGTCCATTCTCAAAAAAGAAATGAAGCACGATTTTCCTATCTTGTCTTTTAATCACCAGCTCGCTACCAAAGTCATTCTCTCTTTGATAATTTCAGAAAACGGATTTTTGGTTTTGGAATGGGTGACTTGTTTAATCCTGGTTTCTGCAATCTTGGTAAATCAGGGAGAAAGATATGTCCAGTGGGCAACACAAGAATGTTTTATTTGCTTAAGAAAAAAAATAGAGAATTTTTTTTTTCCTGAGTTGCATGAATCAAGTCTTGATCATACTTCGGTGTTTCACATCCATTCAATCTCGGGAAAGCCTTTATTTCCAGTCTGTTCTGGATTCTCTCCAAAGAGAACTATGACACTTCTCTTTACCAGTAACGTCTTACAGCATAATATGCTATAGGAGCTTTCTTAAGATTCTAAAATGAGACAGGTTTGGTCAATGGTTTTGATATTTTGCTTGGAGGGATCTGAGTAGAGGCTGGCAAGTGAGAAAGGGGAGAGGTTTTTTTTTAATTCAAATGTGTGTGTGTGTGTGTGTTTTACCAAGATACCAAGTACCAATCCCCAAATTGACAAGCCATGCCCAAAGTTATGAAAGTGGAGAAGGGTTGGCTGAACTTACCCAAAAACCTTACAATGAGCTCACAATCTGATGGGGTCACAATATTAAATGAAATCTTCAGCAATCACAAATCTTACAATGCATTCCAGAACAATGAAAAAAGAGAGAAAGGGAAATAAAACTCCCTTCCCACCCCAAACCAACTGAGCCAGTATTTAAAGCCTTTTTAATTTAACAGAACCTAGTTTTTACGGTATCCAGGATATGTTGCTGGCTTTTCAAGCTGTCACATGATCTCCGTCCAGATGTGCGGGTGTATATCTGAGATGGGACCAGCCAAAAGCTTCAGCACCTCATTCAGGCTTGAAGCTCCATCCTGTGACTCAGATTCGTCCTCTTGGCTCCAGAAGCCCCGCGTTAACCTGTGGTGGAACAACAGTCACACAAGAGGGGCCAAAATTAACCGAAATATTCACAGGAATCTGGAAAAGCAGACAGGCAGCGGGAGGGGCTGCAGGGGAAAGAGCGCCAACTCCGTTTATTGGTCAGCTCCACACGGCCCTGAAAGTGAAACCTCCAAGTGTGTGGTGGTCTGGAAACTTCCTTTTTTTTTTTCCACCTACTGGGAACAGCTTTCACCCGAGGACAAGCCTGCCTGGAGCTTTCCCCAGGAAATTAGCAAATGCCTCTGTTTGGAACGTCAGGTGGCAGGAACCCACAGCAAGGCCAGCAGTGCCTCAAGAACCACAGAGAACAAGGCTTCTCCTTCAGAGAAATTTCTGGAAGCCCAGGCCTTCACCACAGAGGGCCAGGGATGGGCAGCCAGGGGGCAGCCGCCTGCCTAGTGAGTCTCTGCCAGTGACCTTTGGGGGACTAACCCATCAGGCTGCTCGGTGAGCTGCTGGCAATCAGTTCAATTGGTTAAGCCTAGGTTTCTTCCTGTATGAAGTGGGGTTATTAATAGAACCCACCTTGAAGGGTATTTTCAGGATTTGAAGGAATCACTGTGAAAGCACTTAGCATAGTGCCCGTCACATATGAGGGTTCCGATTCATTCTTGAGTCAGAAGTGCTGGCACATCATTGGTGCTAGAGGCTTGGGGACATCTATGAATCAAACAAAGATTTTGGCCACTGTGAAGACCTTACTTCTAGGGGGTCAGCAGAGCCAACATCATAAGTAAACAAATTTATGTCTGCAAAGTAGGCAGCACGTGTTATGGAAAAGGGAACAGAAAGCCTGGAAAAGGGGACTGGATGTTAAGGGCAGGCCCCATGGAGAAGGTGATTTTAAAGTTCACCCAGTAGGGGCTTCCCTGGTGGTCCAGTGGTTAAGATTTCGCCTTCTCGTGCAGAAGGTGTGGGTTTAACCCCTGGTCAGGAAGCTAAGATCCCACATACCTTGAGGCCAAAAATCCAAAACATAAAACAGAAGCAATATTGTAACAAATTCAATGAAGACTAAAGATGGTCCACATTTTTTTAAAAAAATCTTAAAAAATAGAGTAAAATTCATTCAATAAAAAAATGTGATTTGCAATCTTATCTAAATTCAAAAAGGACATCTATCAACTCCTTAATTTACAAAGGACATCTATCTGTTCCACAGAATTCCTAGTCCTAACCTTTGAGAACAAGGGACTTCCTCTAAATGAATGTGAGCATGTGGAGAATGTGGGAGTGTCTCTGTTGTTTTTTTGTTGTTGTTGTTTAGTTGTTAAGTTGTGTCTGAGTTTTTTGAGATCCCCATGGACTGCAGCCCGCCAGGCTCCTCTGTCCCTGGGATTTCCCTGGCAAGAATACTAGAGTGGGTTGCCATTTCCTCCTCCAGGGGATCTTCCCCACCGAGGAACTGAACCTGAGTCTGCTGTATTGGGAGGCGGATTCTTAATCCCAAGCCACCAGGGAAGCCTGGGGGTGCCTCAGAGAACCCCTCTCCCATTTAAGACCCAGTGCCCCCAGTCTACTGGGCTCATCACTCCAGACTTGACCAGGAGTTGCTCCCGGAGTTGGTGGAGTTCACCTGTGTGTTTCTCCCTTTTGTAAAAATAGAGGTTAAGACAGATAGAGCCCAGGGTCCCCTTTAGGATTCTCCACTAAAGGGGCATGAAAGGTAGGAGAACTGGAGATTTATTAAGGGGAGTCTTTATATTCTTTTCTGCCTTAACTCACAGGCTCTCAGTCTCAGAGCACAGTTGCTAGAAGGGCATTCTGCACTGGCCCCTCACCCTACCCATACAGTTTTTAGGACCTTTTTCCCTCTTCCATGGAGTGTCAATCCTCCCAAAGCCTCTGTGCTCTACTAGGTTTGACTTCAGCTCGAGTGGTGAGAGGAAAGATTTATTTCCACGGCTTTCTGTGCCGAGTGTTTCATAGAAGATGTATTGTTCCGAGCGAGATTTTCACCAGGACAGTGAAAGAGGCAAGAAACCTCCCCTCCTCACCTCCCTAGAAATAATGTCACATTTCTTCAAAATCATGGACTCTTGGAAAAAAAAAACTAGAATCATTTCAGTTAGGTATAGGCAGAAATCTATACTGTGTGTTTAAATATATGTGCGTGTCTGACATAATATACACATATACACCTTAAATCATGTAATCTGAGGGTCAGGAGGGTACGTCTAGCAGAAGCCCTTCTCCCACGGTTGTGTGTTCTGAATGATGCCTGCCTTGGTTTATCACAGCCAAGGAGACACAGCTACCCCTCTGCAGTCCAGCCAGTCTGCTGCCGTTCTGCAGATGGCAACGGCCAAAGGTAGGATCTTAATTTATAGCCTGGATTATGACAATTTCAAAACACTCTCATTTACTGTAAGCTGAGTTTAAAGGCAAAGAAGTTAATACAAGGATTCACTGAGTTTTTAAAAATAGTTTATTTATTTACTTGATTCACTGGGTCTTAGTTGTGGCATCAAGATCTTTAGTTGTGGCACGTGAACTTAGTTGCAGCCTGTGGGGTCTAGTTTCCCAACCAGGGATGGAATCCTGGTCTCCTACATTGGGAGCATGGGATCTTCACCCTTGTTGTTGTTTGGTCATTAAGTGGTGTCCGACTCTCTGCAATCCCATGGACACTAGCCCGCTGGGCTCCTCTCTCTGTCCATGGGATTCCCCAGGCAAGAATATTGGTCCACTAGCCACTGGACCACACTTCCTGAGTTTTAGTGGTGGTTTTCATCTCTGGGTACACATTAGAAACACCTGGACCCTGGTATTTTTAATCCATACCTGCAGAGAATCTGTGTACAGCCAATTTCAGTGTTCACTACGCTAGGTTCATCTTTTGCAACAGAATGAAATGTTCTGCCTATAACAACGAAAACTTCTGGCAAAAAGGCTCATATGTAATTTTCCCCCAATAATGTTTAAAATATAAATCATTCCCCTCTTTACCCGATAGTCATACTCTGATATTTTTCACTGGCCTTTGCAGAGGCCTTTGGGTTCCTCTTGTTGCAGTTGTGGGTATAGTTGAGAGAATTGTGCTTTAGGAACCTAGAAACACGTCATCCCTTCCTTTGACATCAACAAGCTGTGTGATTTCAGATGAGGCCTTTCTGGCCTCAGCTTGCTCCTCAATAAAATGGGCAGATTGTCCTAGATTCTGAAAATCTCTTCCATCAGAAAGAAGGCATGGAAATTATGGAAGGAGTCAGAAAGATGGGAGTGTGAATCCAGTTCAGTCTCTTCCTAGACATGGTCTCCGTTTCAGAACAGCCATTGCTAAACATGTCTTGGGAAAATGAATTGAGACGGCAGGCACGAAGCACTTTTGCAAAAGACACAAGTATTCATTTCCATTCCATCTGGTTCCCTTCCTCCCCTCAGGCCCCTTCCTGAGTTGACAGAAGACTCAAGTAAAACACAAAAAGGGGTTCAGAAACCCAACTGAATGATGAAGGAATTTCTACTTGACACTTTTTTTTTTTTTTTTTTAGTCTAATAAATTACTCTTTTCTCTCCAGGTAGCCTAAAGGAGACAGGGCATTGCTCACGCTGGCAGCGGTCCTTCAATGTTCAGTGTGCTTCCTGGAGCAGATGACCTCCTCGGGGACACCAACGGTGGGCATTTGGGGCTACGAGAGCGACATTTTGGAGGCAAGCCCTGGATAGAAACCTCCAAATCACATTCCACGGTCACCCACTGGTTATTTCAGTGTTAGATGGGCCCGACTGGTCTCAGCCACTGCCTTTCATTGCATGAGGGTCAGGTCCTCTGAGCAGCGTCTTTGGGTAAATCTGATGTTTCAGTCTTTTCAGGAGAGGGAAGAGACTGTTGATTCAAAGAGGACAGAAAGGAAAGCACACACTTTCTTGCAATTTCTGAAAGCATTATTCCTTCCAACAGCCCAGGTAGACGGGGAATTTGCTCAGTTATCTATGCGACGGGCTTTCTACCCTGAAAAGAATCATCTTTTTGACAAGTCCAGCATGTCAAACCCTGTGGTAGATAAAAGCAAGCATAATGCCTTAACATGTTTAGCTTTTGTAACTATAGAATGTAAGCTTGGTGTGTCGATGGTTTTTCGAGCCTGGCAATTGGAAAAACATCTACCCCGGACTTGTTCCCTGAATGAATATGATCGGGGGTGTGGGGGTGGGCGGGAAAGGAGAAAAATGAGCTGGAGCTGTGTGAAATTTGACAGTTTCAGTTCACAGGGCTCTGAGTTTACTTCTTTCTGTTCAGTTCATGCAGGTTTCCCTCCTTTGGAGAGAAATTTTGACTTTCAGGTTGAAAGAAGTTAAACGGAGCCTAAACCACATTATGTGACGTCCTTTCAGGTTGAGTCGAGGAGGAGAAAGAGGTGGAAAGGTCGCCCCAGCTTCATTCCAATTTCTCCTACAAAAACTTGCCCCTGGTTCACCTCCAGAGTTCTGTGATTCCTGGTCAGCTTTCCTTCTAGCTGATTCAAATGAATTGGCAATCCAAATTCTCATTTATTTAGCTACTCCTGGTGCCCCAGTCCCCAAGTCCAAGCCCATTCTGGGGGAGAGAGCCAGTCACTGAGGGAGGGGCAAGACCTATCCTGAAAGACCCACCTGTCTCCAAATGCCACTCTGTTGACCTTTCTGAAATCCCACTTGGGGCCTGGGATAGTGATCAGTGGAGAATCTGGGTTGGAACCCCACCTCCACAACCTATTATCTGTATGATCTTGCAGTGTTGTTAATCATCAAACTCTGGATGCAAATGTTAAAGTTTTTTAAAAATTCCTAACGTTTGTCTGACTACCTCAAAAATCACATTGTCACTCCAAGTTTGGTTCAGTGTGTTGATGTATTTAGTAAAGGATTCCTCCACCTATGACTGGCCCATTCCCCTAAAAGTGCTAAGTGGTTTGGGAAGAAGTTAGTAATGAAGCGGTTAAGAAATGTTTAGGAGAATGGGAAACTTAGACATTTGAGAGGGACAAAGACAAGCTGCATAAGAAGCAGCCAGAACTCTGAACATAGGAAGCCCAGGAAGGAGAAGGAGGTTTATGAAGTGGAGCTGGTGGGCACCGAAGCAACTCCACTTGCTCCACAATTTGGTCACAGAAAGGAGTTGTTGTTCAGTCTTTAAGTCGTGTCCCACTCTTTGCAACTCCATGAACTACAGTATTGCAGGCTTCCTTGTCCTTCACTATCTCCCTGTTTACTCAAACCCATGTCCATTGAGTCAGTGATACCATCCAACCATCTCATCCTCTGTCACCCCCTTCTCCTCTTGCCTTCAATCTTTCCCAGCATCAGAGTCTTTTCTAATGAGAGCAGTTACTCTCATACCAATGTGCTTAGCTCCCCCAAAAACCAAATGGCCCATCACTGGAGGCTGTGAGTACAAGAGACTCTCGCAAGGCCACCCTGGGTCTGACTGAGTCCATCTTTCTTTCCAAACAACATCCTGTGCCTTCTGAGGTCTCTGCTGAGGAAATAGGTCACAGGGTAGCCAACACTCCTGCCCCACGTTCTGTGGTATTTCCAAATGGAAGGAGCGAGGTAGGGAGACAGAGAGCAAAAAAGAGAGATTTTCCTCTATGTAGAGGGAGGCACTGCTTCCAAGGTTACTCTGATTTCCAGAAATTAATTAGTGTACATCCTGACAAAATTCCTGCAGCACGTGGAACCACTTTAGATAGAGATCACTTATTGGGATGAGAAGGAAAGGTCAGGTCCGGAGTAAGAAGAGGAACTCTAATGAATACAGACAGGCCACAGACAGCAAGAATGTGATTTGCTAGATGTTTCAAGTGACCAGAAGGTCTGTATTATATGGTTAGAGGAAAAACCTTAAGGAGATCCAATAAAAGGATGGGTTTCTCTCTAGAAGAAAAGCAGCTCAAAGGTTCCAGATCTGGCCTGGGCTTTAGTATTACAGTTCATCTTTGACAATAGAAACCACAGGACCTGATTCCTGTGACTTAGAATACTCAGGATTTCGTGGGCACAAGTCAGATTCCTTCAATGTCAACCCATGGGCCAACGGCCAAAACATAGACTCCCACTCTGGGCTGGGGGACACCTCTACCCCGTGAGTGATTTGCTGGACTGTGACTCAGACAGGCAATGGTTTGGGGAGCTGGAGGTACTTTTAATGAAAACCCTTGAGGTTTGAGTCCAAAACTCTTAGCTTGAACCCAAAGGCATCCTGTTGCCAAGGCAAAGATGGCTAAACAGCCTTTCCCCCAAATCCAAAAACTCCTTATAGCAATGATTACTGACTGTCCCCTAATACATATTCTGTCCACCTGCAGTCCTTTGATGCACGAATTTTTGTGGGGCAACCAACTAAAGACGACATTTCCCAGTCTTCTTTGCTGTTATGTGATTTCATAATTCAGTCCTGGCCAAGGAGGTTAAAGTGGTGTGTGTAACTTGCAGGGAGTAGCTTTAAAAGCACATTATGCCCTTTGTCCCCACGTCTCTCCCCAGTCTTTTTCCTTCCCACTGGCTGGAATGTGGCTATCATAGCTAGAGCCCCAGCAACAAACTGGGATGATGACATTCTAGGGAAGCCACGCATGACGGAGGATACAGATTAAAGACGCCTGAATCCCTGTGGCCACAGAGTCCAGGAATGCTCTGAACCGCTTGCCTCCAAACTCACTGAATGTAAAGCAGGAAGAAATTTCTACTTGGTTTGCAAGGGTGCTCACTCTTAAACTTATTCATAAGCGATATGTTCCCTTAACAGGCTGCATGTTTGCTTGCTTTATTCCAGATTTAGACCTCTTCCTGTTCCAATCATCGAGTTAACAAAAATTAAAATAATCATACCTGGCATTTATGGAGTGCTTGTTATGTGCCATGAGCTGTTCTTAATGTTTTATAGGAATTGATTTGTTTGTCACAATAACCTAAGAAGCAGCAGGCTCTGCTTTCCCCTATTTAAAGATGTTTATCATAAGAATGTTTGCAATGACAAAAAAGGAAGTAAAGTATAGGATAGGGGACTGACTGAGCAGACATGTGTGAGTGTGTACGTGTATGTTATGCAGCTCCATATATTGAAATGGACACTCTCCTAGGTGTGTTGCTAAGTGAAAAAAAAAAAAAAACTATTAAAGTATGCTTTTACCAATCAGGAAACTGGCATAGAGTACTTTGGGAACTTATTCAGTGTTGTGTTTCTTATAGTTTGATATGCTCAGTTGCTCAGTCATGTCCAGCTCTTTGCGACCCCATGGACTGTGGCCTGCCAGGCTCCCTTGTCTATGGAATTTTCCAGGCAACATGAAGTGGGTTGCCATTTGCTCCTCCAGGGGATCTTCAGACCTAGGGATTGAACCTGCATCTCTCGTGTCTCCTGCATCGGCAGGCAGGTTCTTTACCACTGAGCCAGAAGAAGCTTGTAGTTTGATACTTGAACCCAAATTATCTGACTTCAACTCTGGAAAGTGAGAGAGAGGGAAATGGTTGGCCCAGGTTTTTAGCTGCCAGCTGAGGTTCATAGTGGTGGGGAATTTATCCACTGAGTAGAAAGCTGGATCAGATGGTTTCCAAGATGCATTGTAGATCTAAAATTTCCATAATTGCATGACTAGGAGACATTGTAAGATCCTCGGCAACCAGTGACGAGTCAGTGATGTGTATCACAGCTCTTCCTGTGAGAAAGAGAGTGAGCTGGAAACTTCCATCCCCTTTGTTCCAGACTGATTCTAGATTCATCAGAAACTCAATCAGAACTTGTATTTCTCCAAGGTTCTGGTGAATCAAATCCTCTTCTCCATCTAGTTACGATTCCTTCAGTCAAGAGCAACCTAACTAAATCCTTTCCACATTCAAGTCACTATGTTCCCTGATTAGAGAGACTTAATAAAATAAATTAAGAACATTGTTCATCCCCTAAGCCTATGAACTCTCAGCATAAAAGAATTGTATAAAAGTCTTTGGCTTGAGTTCAGAAGATCTTGGCTTATGTCCTAGACCTTAAGAAAGTCACTTTTCTTCCTTGAGTGTCAATAACCTCGTATTTGAGTCGAGATTGATTTGGATCGAAGCATTAGCATTCAGATTTTAAAAAGCCATTGTCAAAAAGCCCTCAAACCATGTGCTGTGCTTAGCCACTCAGTTGTGTCCGACTCTTTGAGACCATATGGACCGAAGCCCGTCAGGCTCCTCCATCCATGGGATTACCCAGGCAAGAATACTGGAGTGGGTTGCCATGTCCTCCTCCAGGGGATCTTCCAAACTCAGAGATCTAGCTCAGGTCTCCTGCACTGCAGGTAGATTCTTTACCATCTGAGCCACCAGGGAAACCGGTATAATTCTTAACTGTTCTTTATAATCTCCAAACTCTCTCTCACACTTTTTCAATATCCTTTGTTTCTTATTACAATCCAGCAGGATGAGTCACATGAGTAATGTCACCCCATTTTACAGAGGAGGAAACTGAGACCCAGAAACATGAATTAATCTGACCAAGTTCAAAGTTGTTCCAAAAAAAGTCGGCCCTTAGGGAAGACACCTTGAAGCTGAAATCCTGACTGTGCCATCTCCAGATGGTAAAACAGCAGACAGTGATTTTAACTGGAGCCAGGCTCCCCAAGTGTGAATCCAAGATCTACCACTACATCATGGGCAACTCTAGAAAAGTGATCTAACCTTTCTGAGTCTCAAGTGGAGATGGAATAAGGTTAGAAGGTGAGGAAAGTTTTTCAAGTCTCTCCATTGTCTTTCTAAGGCACAGGACCAATCCTGCGCTTGGTTTGAAGGAGATTTCAAGTCTCTTCCTTCAGGTCCTGAGGATCTGGGGTCCACACCTGTCGCAATGGCCCAACAATTCAAAGGAAAAGGACATCATAAGAGGTACATTGGTTTCTCAGCTAAGCGCTAGAACTCTAGGCTGTTAACCTCATCCCATGCAGAGCATTTCCACCTCTGAACAGGGAAGGGTAGACTTTGCTGAATGCCAGAGGAGAAGCAGGAAGGAGGGATCCAATCCTAACTATCCAGGCTCAACTCTCACCATGTAAACACTCCCTGGCTGCACACAGACACCCATGGCCACACTGGTGTATACATTTACACTGGGACCAAGCAGATGAATTGGCTCAATTCACTAACACTCTTGTTTAATTTGGAGCCTTGAACGTCCAACTGCCAAGTGAAATGGCTGTCTTAGAAAGCGCCTGTGTATTTTAAAGGAACATTGCATGCATTTTAACCAGAGATTTCCGCTGTGTGTTTATTTCCAATAGTAGAAGTGCCAAAGGGTGCTAAGTTTGCTGCCTCTCATCTGTGGTTGTTGGGACAAGATGACTGGCCTGCCTGAGGATGTTGAATGATGGGCTACAAGGAGTGAATTGGAAATCAAGGAGTTCCTCTGTGCCCCCATTGTCTAGCAACCAGGGAGAGGAAGGGGCTACTTGTATTCCGAAGGCCAGGGTGCTTGCGGATGCTATATTTTATCCAAGCCATCCATGCAATGTTTGGATATAGCTTTGAAGTTAGAATTCTTTCACATGCATTCTGTATGTCACTGGGCAGCAAGAAGGCTGCTGGGCTGGTTACACCAGGGCATCTCAGGTTATATGTGCAGCCTGACACTAGAGCCATCACCTAACTTAACTGATGACACATCTCGGCCGTGTGGTCTTGGTACCACAGATCGCTTGACCTCTCTCTGCATCTCTTTCCTCACATCTCTGCTTGTGGAGTTGTTAGAATTGAATGTCAGCGCACATAAAGACCTTAGTGCCTAACCCACAGTGAGCACTCAACAGGTATTAGTGACAATGATGCCAAGGATGGTAACGATAGTAGGGATGGAGGTGATGGTGGTGGTGGTGATGATGGTGATGACAAGGAGGCATCTCTTTCCTTTTCAGTAAAATAACAATAATAATAGAGTCCAATCACTTGAGGTCTGTTGTGAGCCAAGAAGTCACCCTCTTGGACTTTGTATACACTGTGTTCAGTCTTTGATGACCTATACGTTCTACTTGGGAAATGGAGACTCTGACTGGTAAGTAGCTGGTCTGAGGTCATACCCCTAACAAAAGGCAGAGAGTGTGGGTCTGTGGATACCTCCCGACCGCATGGCACACAACTCTGCTGCATCTCTGGGCAGTTTAGTCCCCTAAAATGTTTTCCAGAGAAGGTGATGCATAATATGAATGAATAAACGTACACGCAGATCATTTGAAAGCTGAATTCTTGGCTGTTTCCCCTTCCTCTCTGCATTTTGTATCACTTCTATCCTGACTTTTCCACCACTTCCTAACAGCTTCTGTTTCCAAGTTTTCTGTTCACAACACCCTTTATAAAGAAATTATATATATTTTTTAAATTGGAGGATGATTGTTTTACAATGCTGTTGGTCTCTGCTCTACATCAACTTGAATCAGTATTCATTATATATATATATACATGTACATATCCCCTCCCTCTTAAGGCTCCCTCCCCCCCACATCCCAGCCCTCTGTGTTACACACAGGCTCCCTGTGTATACAGGAGCTGTCTGTGTTATCTGTGGGCTCCCTGTGTTACACACCACCTTCTCACTGGTTATCTATTTTACATATGATAGTGTCTATTTGTTAATGCCACTTTCTCAATTTGTCCTACCCTCTCCTTCCTCCAGAGACATTACTTTGCCAACAAAGGTCCATCTAGTCAAGGCTATGGTTTTCCTAGTGGTTATGTATGGATGTGAGAGTTGGACTATAAAGAAAGCTGAGTGCCGAAGAATTGATGCTTTTGAACTGTGGTGTTTGACAAGACTCTTGAGAGTCCCTTGGACTGCAAGGAGATCCAACCAGTCCATCCTAAAGAAGATCAGTCCTGAGTGTTCATTCAAAGGAATGATGTTGAAGCTGAAACTCCAATACTTTGGAGTTGACTCACTGGAAAAGACTCTGATGCTGGGAAAGATCGAAGGCGGGAGGAGAAGGGGACGACAGAGGATAAGAGGGCTGGATGGCATCACCGACTCAATGGACATGAGTTTGAGTAAACTCCAAGAGTTGGTGATGGACAGGCAGGACTGGCATGCTGCAGTCCATGGGGTCACAAAGAGTCGGACACGACTGAGCAACTGAACTGAACTGAACTCTCTCCACTGTGTCCACCAGTCCTTTCTCTACATTTCTTCTAATGTTCTATGAAATGGAACAGCTTTTCCTGAGCCCCAGGCTATTACAATGTTGTTTTGGAAACCCTGGGTTAAGTGGACTATATATTGATTGGATATGACAAGTTGCCTGGCCTATTTCTGTGGACCTGCGGAGACCAAGCACCTGAGCCGTGCCAAAAAGCCCTTCCTGCACATAGGAACGAAGCCTCCACTCCCGCAGACCTGCATTCTGGAGGGTGATACACACAGCCCCCAGACCCAGAAGAGAAATCATTGTATCTTCTGTGTTAAACCAAAGTTGCATTCTTCATAGAAAAAGCCATGCATTTCAAAGTATGCATGTTTTCAGCCCAGTCTGGAGTCAAGAATTTCAGAATCTAAGTCCAGTTTGGAGACAAGGTGTTAAGGATACTCAGATTCAAGTCTTGGTGCTAGTTTCTTCATCTGTGACCTCAAGCAAGCATGAGCCCCTCTCATCTTCAGGTTAGTCCTTTGTAACAAAGATGACACCCAGCTCCTCCATAAGCATGCCTTGCTTTTGCCAAATAAACTTAACCATCACATCAGCATTTTCTTTCATTGTGCCAAGCCCAGACCCTCGGTCCCTGGAAGCATCAGCTTCCTGGATCTCTCTGGAGCACAGTGAACTAGTAACCAGCACTGCGTACTGACAGGTCAGTGGCCCCAGCCCCTTGTACTGATCAGGACCAATAACTCCAAGACAGGAACGTGGCCAGCAGCAGACACACTGGCTAAGCTGAGATGAGGGGTAGCCGAGGCTGTGAGAGGAAACTGGTCCATCCCAGACAAGACGGCACGTGCCCCCAGGCCCTCTTGTCTACCCATGGTTGCCTTCTAGTTTGTTGATGGAAATAAAGAAGTGAAAGCCATTTGAAGTGCAGTGGAGTTTATGTGAGGTTTCTCTTGGTAAATATCCTGAACCTAGGTCCTAGTTTTGACCTTTCAGTGTAGTTTCTCAGAATAAAACCTTGGCCCTCCAAAATCATTGAAGGGACTGTATATGGTCAGGCTGTTTCCTCACTCAGCCCTGCTCCCAGATGGAGCAGGTTAACCTAGTCCTCGAGTGCACACACGCCGAATTCAAGTCCTGCTTTTTCATTCATGCATGTGTGACTTTGGGAAAGTTACTTGATTTAACAGACAGATGAACAACCATGGTTCAGACACACTAAGATGCTAATGTCACACAGGTCGCTAGTGAGCATCTTGAGAAAAGGAGACCACTTGGGTCTTGTTCACCACCATGTCCCCTGCCCCACTACCTGGCACGTTGTTACTGTGCCTGTCTCACCTGGAGGAGATGGCCTGCTGAGACAGTCTGAACCAACTGCTACATCTTGAAAGGGACTGAGGAGCATTGCACCAACCTTGTAGTGGTGAGACAGACCCCAAGGTTCTGCCCGGGGGTGTGTGACAGATCCCCAGGCCACCTGGAATCTTGGGTTTTGAAGCCAAAGAGTCATGAGTTCTGATCCTGCCTCTGCCCTTCTGACTTATGGCACCTGGAGAAAGCCTCTCAATGTCCCAAGCCTCAGTTTGCTAATCTGAAAAATGGGATTGTGAGTATCCATCTCAACTCGGTTGGTGAGACGATAACTGTCAGATGTTTGTGAATCACTGAGACCTGAGCCTAGCTGTAACCTCAGGATCAACCTCTCACTCCATGCCTCTCAACCTTCATACAAACATACCCATTGCCATAATTTAATTTTACATTCAGAAATTGATTTTTTAAAAATTGTTGTCATACTACACACCGTAAGACACAAAGGTCAACAAGACCTTAGCCAGTAAAGATGCAAAATGAAAAAAGACCCAGATCTGTCTATAGCAGGGACCAAGGTTTGGTCGGCATAAAATTATTATGCTCTCATTAGGGGGCAAGCGTCTTTAAGGTTGAAAATCTTGGACTCAGGGGTCTCCTCAGGGTCCCTCTGGCTACAGGATTCTAAGTCTGATTTGGGGAAGGCTGCAGAAGAGAGAATGTTATCCTCCAAGCCTGATGAGATCAGGGGATGAGGAGTGACTGTCCCAGGACTTGTCTTTCTCATCCTCTTTGGAATGGGGTATAGGACTGGGGGAGCTGTAGCACTTTCAGAAGCAGAGCGCTTTCTGTGAGCCCTTTTGTAACAAAGGACAAATAGCAGAGTTCAAAAGACTCTGTAGTCCAGCACTCTCCAGAATCTTCCTGTAAGTTCTCAAGTTATTAGCCAAGTAGTCTCTCAACACTTAGAAGAAGGAAAGAAAAAAAAAAAAAGGCATCTTTTGCTTCCAGGGTACATGCTGCCAGTCACCTCACTCATCTTCCAAACCTAACTTTCATCTCCCCTGCCACTTGAGTCAAGCACGCAGAGGATGCTGGGTAGCTTCTGTATCCTTCACATCAAGTTTTAGCTTTCTGGAGAGCCAGAGGCCGATCACCACCACATGCACTGGCTGGACTGCATAGGGGCATCTTAGTCTCTGTTGGGATATGACAATTATAGAGATTAGGAAGTAGCTGGACCCCAGCCCTCCCTTTCCCTGCCCAGAGTAGCCATCTTCTGTCACATCTGCTTAACCTGATGGACTGCAAACCCATTTTTGCAAAGGTAGGTTAAGCCAGAGCCAAGAAAGCTGCAGAAGAAGCAAACTGCTTGTGGATCTCCAACTAGGCTACCAGTTCACTCTGGCCCTAGAAATGACTAGACCCTGATTGGGCATCCATGGTGATCAGCTGGCCTCTGATGAAAATAGGGTCCAGGGAAATCTGGGCTTCCACCTTTTGGGAGCTGTGTCGATGCTGGTTACACCTGTCTTATTCACATAGGTGCCTTGAGAGAAGCACGTGGGAATAGAGAGGAGATGCCCAGGCCAGTCTGGGGAGGAGCCTGGAAAATCTGTAAATGTATACAAGATGCCATGTGTATAAGGCCGAGTGTGGATAGCCAGGTAGGTCATGCCCTTGAGCCATGGATGCATCCTCCCCTTACCTGCAACCCGAGCCAGCTGTCTTTATAATGTCTGTGTAGACAACAAAAAAGCCAGGAGAGAGTGTGGATGGCTCTTGGAAAGCAGTCTCCATGGCCACAGGAAGACCCAGGCAGCACTGGGGGCAGAGATAGGCTAGCATCATCTCTAACTGTCGAAAGGACCACTCTTCGTAGCTTCTCCGTCACCGTGGGTACCGAACACCTTCACCACTCAAGTGGTGGCAGGGATGGTCCATGACTGTTCAGGGCTGGAGAAACCGTGTTAGTAGGAGTCCTGATCCCAGACCTGAAAGCAACACAGAGACTTCCATAAGCAAAGGCTCTCCTCCCCAAAGCCTCTTCCCGCTCTGGTCCTGTGCTCCAGGAATGGCAGCCCTACAGCAGTTTCTGTGACAGGACTGATTTGGCAGAAGAGTCTCCTGCCTCCGGTCTGGGCTGAACCCAGGTTTCCACTCAACACGTCATTGCACTGACCACCTGGAGGAAGTGGATGCTCTCAGAATCAGTTGGCTAAGGTTGGATGATGTACGTGGAGAAAGAGCTTTCCGTTTCAAATCTGGTTGAATTATGTTTCCATACCGTTTCTGCTACAACTATTTTTATCACACTCACAATGCAACATGGACGAAGAGTCGTGCTGACAAATAAGAATCTCATAAAAGACAATGCTGTGCCCCCTCCCCTACATGACCCCTTAAGGACCCCCTTAAAGGACCCCCTAAGGCCCCTCATCTCCAAAACCTCTCTCTAACTGGCTTGCTACCATCCAAGGTATTGCCATCTTTATGGTTTCATTCCTTTGTGTTAAGATAGTGTCCTCTGTCAAAGTATGAAACTCCTGGGAGGATAACACACTGAGTATCGGTCTCCAGCATCTTAGAATCCATTCATCATGCTTTCGTCACCTCACCCGACCTTCACAGGGGCCCCCTTCACTGGCTGCCTTGCTCTGTCCTCTCCTCCATCCCACTCATCTCCTCTTCTGCCAGTGATTACTTAAAAAAAAATTCAGTCTTGTCACTTTACTGCCTTACAAAACCTCTGCGAACTCCCCTTCTCCTACAGAATCTAATTCAAACTTCTTAGAGTTCAATCTCTCAGGTTTTAGCTTCTGTATGGAGATGGAGGGTCTCCATTGACCACACCCTGGGCATTTATTTACCAAGGGAATCAGGTTCTTTTGAATCTCTTTCCTCTGTGGTGTTCCCATTTGTCTTTTCTCCTCTCTTTCTCCTGGATTGAGATGCACCTGAAATTGTATTCTGGTTGGACTGAGTTTCCCATGATTATGTATGATTCTATTGAATATCATGTAGAAAATAGATTATACTCTTTCATATATATATATATGTATATATATATGAATACAATAGATATAATAACATTTCTTCGACTGTGAACTCTTTGTGGATCAGAACTTTGTTTTATTCATCTATGTGCCCCAAATCCCAGCCCCAGTAGACAGCCAGCCTTCAACCAGTACGTGTTCTCTTCTACCTCTGGGAGATCTGGACCTGGGGAAAAGAAGTCATAGGCCAGAGGCAGGTAAAAGCAGTACATACTTTGGGCTTCCCAGGTGGCGCTAGTGTTAAAAACCCACATACGCAAGAGACACAGGAGACGCAGATTCAATCCCTGGGAAGATCCCCTGAAGGAAGGCATGGCAACCCACTCCAGTATTCTTGCCTGGAGAATCCCATGGACAGAGGAGCCTGGCGGGCTAGAGCCCATCGAGTCACAGAGAGTCAGACACATCACGTGCATTTTGGTCTGAAGACGTGAAGGCTGGATGAAGGAAAAGCACCACGAAAGGTAAGAACCTAGGACCTTCATCACAACAACAACAGCAAAATAAGTCTTTCCAAAATGAAGACCTGGTCTTCAGCCCAAGCTTAGCAACGAGTGCTAGCAACTTAACCGTGTCTAGAACCTCTCTGCCGGCATCTATGTCATTTCATCTGGATTCCCATGTTTACATTTCCAAATACATGTGGGTTATTTTTCTGTCCTTGGTTTCTAATTTAATAGTACTGTAGTCAGAAAACATGGCCTGTGTGTTCCTGAGTCTCTGAAACGTGGTAACGTTTATTGCCTTATACATGGCCAGTGGCTATAAATATTTACACAGGAAAGACTATGTAAGCCCCAACCGTGGGGTGCAGGGCTCCTTGGATGGCCACCGAGTCAAGCTTGTTCAGTGAGCTGTCCAAACGCTTGACAGCTGTGCTGACTTGCGGTCCGCTTGGTCCTGAGGCCACTGTGCACAGCATCTGTTGCTGTGATGGTGAGGGTCACAGGCGCTGCTCCTTCTCTCTCTATATATAATGTGTCTGCCCTCATTTGCCTCACACAGCTGTCAGATCCAGGGAAGAAAGTGTTTGCGAACTACGAAGCTTCCCACGGAGGTTAATTATTCCTGTCGAGCATTTTCCGATAGCTCTCATCATCTTGAGATGAATAAAAGCCTTTTTAAAATTTTTCAATTTATGTGTTCTTTGCTTGTGCTGAGTCTTTGTGGCTGGATTCAGGCTTTCTCAGGTTGCAGCAAGCAGGGGCTACTCTCTAGTTTCGGTGCTGGGCTGTGCTTAGTCACTCGGTTGTTTCCAGCTCTCTTCGACCCCGTGGACCGTAGCCCACCAGGCTCTTCTGTCCATGGGGAGTTTCCCAGGCCAGAATACTGGAGTGGGTTGCCATGCCCTCCTCCAGAGGATGTTCCCAACCCAGGGATCGAACCCAGGTCTCCCACATTGCAGGCAGGTTCTTCACCATCTGAGTTTCAGTGCTGCTGCTGCTGCTGCTAAGTCGCTTCAGTCGTGTCAGGATGAAGAAAAGCACCACGAAAGGTAAGAACCTAGGACCTTCATCACAACAACAACAGCAAAATAAGTCTTTCCAAAATGAAGACCTGGTCTTCAGCCCAAGCTTAGCAACGAGTGCTAGCAACTTAACCGTGTCTAGAACCTCTCTGCCGGCATCTATGTCATTTCATCTGGATTCCCATGTTTACATTTCCAAATACATGTGGGTTATTTTTCTGTCCTTGGTTTCTAATTTAATAGTACTGTAGTCAGAAAACATGGCCTGTGTGTTCCTGAGTCTCTGAAACGTGGTAACGTTTATTGCCTTATACATGGCCAGTGGCTATAAATATTTACACAGGAAAGACTATGTAAGCCCCAACCGTGGGGTGCAGGGCTCCTTGGATGGCCACCGAGTCAAGCTTGTTCAGTGAGCTGTCCAAACGCTTGACAGCTGTGCTGACTTGCGGTCCGCTTGGTCCTGAGGCCACTGTGCACAGCATCTGTTGCTGTGATGGTGAGGGTCACAGGCGCTGCTCCTTCTCTCTCTATATATAATGTGTCTGCCCTCATTTGCCTCACACAGCTGTCAGATCCAGGGAAGAAAGTGTTTGCGAACTACGAAGCTTCCCACGGAGGTTAATTATTCCTGTCGAGCATTTTCCGATAGCTCTCATCATCTTGAGATGAATAAAAGCCTTTTTAAAATTTTTCAATTTATGTGTTCTTTGCTTGTGCTGAGTCTTTGTGGCTGGATTCAGGCTTTCTCAGGTTGCAGCAAGCAGGGGCTACTCTCTAGTTTCGGTGCTGGGCTGTGCTTAGTCACTCGGTTGTTTCCAGCTCTCTTCGACCCCGTGGACCGTAGCCCACCAGGCTCTTCTGTCCATGGGGAGTTTCCCAGGCCAGAATACTGGAGTGGGTTGCCATGCCCTCCTCCAGAGGATGTTCCCAACCCAGGGATCGAACCCAGGTCTCCCACATTGCAGGCAGGTTCTTCACCATCTGAGTTTCAGTGCTGCTGCTGCTGCTGCTAAGTCGCTTCAGTCGTGTCTGACCCTTAGCGACCCCATGGACTGCAGCCCACTAAGCTCCTCCATCCGTGGGAGTTTCCAGGCAAGAGCACTGCAGTGGGGTGCCATTGCGAGGGCTTCTTGTTTCAGTGGCTTCTTGACTTGTTGTGGAGCACAGGCCCCAGAGCATGCGAGCCTCAGTAGTTGTGATGCAGGGGCTCAGTGATTCCGCAGCATGTGGGATCTCCCTAAACCCGACACTGATTCACGTACCCTGCATTGGCAGGCAGATTCTTAACCACTGGACCACCAAGGAAATCCAAATAAAGGCCTTTTAGTTCTTACAGGGCTTCTTCCCACCTTTCTCAGCATCCCTTCCATGGCTGAACACCAACTGTATGTGGGCTCTGCTCATTTCTTTCCTGCTTTTCCCCTCCAGTGCCTGTGAGGATGTGTCATTAGTCGCAGAGGGAAGAGCCTTGCTCAGATCCCAAGTTAATAAAGCAGCGGAGCCTGGAGCAGAGCCCAGGGTGGCCTACCTCCAGACCCTAGGCTTCCATTATGCTTTGTTTCATTGCTTAAGTTGTTTTTCTAATGATGAAATGTTTCATATGTATATATAATCATATGCATAGCACTGTATAGAAAGTATGGAGAATAATCCCCACCACACAAGCTATAAACACAGTACATTCTGGGTGCTTCTGCACTCACCTGTGTGTCCACCCCATTCTCCTCCCCTCCACCCTTTCCTCTGGGGTACCCACTCCGCTCTCTTTTCTTCACCTTGCCTTTTCCTTGATAGTGTTACTATGTATATATATAAATATGCATATATATGTACATCTAGATAGATACATATAGATATTGATATGCATAATGACATTTTTTTGAGTTGTACATAATTCTGAACTTAATTTAAATGGGTTCATGCTACACATATTCTTCTACAACTTAAGAGATCCATCTTTATTAGTATGATTAACGGGATATATTCATTTTCTCTGCTGTATCATATTCCATTGTATGAAAAGGGAGTCACTCAGTTGTATCTAACTCTTTACGGACCCCATGGACTATACTATTCATGGAATTCTCCAGGCCAGAATACTGGAGTGGGTAGCCATTCCCCTTCTCCAGAGGATTGTCCCAACCCAGGGATGGAACCCAGGTTTCCCACATTGCAGGTGGATTCTTTATCAGTTAAGCCACTAAGGAAGCCCTTCTATTTTATGTGTGTGTATATATATATATATGTGTGTGTGTGTGTGTGTGTGTGTGTGTGTGTGTGTGTTAGTTGCTCAGTCGTACCCGACTCTTTGCTACCCCATGGACTGCAGTCCACCAGGTTCCTCTGTCCATGAGATTTTCCAGGCAAGGATACTGAAGTGGGTTGCCATATATATATATATATTTCTTTCTTTCTTCTACTGCTGATGAATATATAGTTTGTTCTTACCTTTTGCTAAACAATGGTGCTGTGAATATACCTATTTCTTGGTGTACATGTGCAAAAGTTTCTCTAGAGTATAAATATTAGGGGTAAGCCTTAGCTTGGGCTGCCATTTTAAAAAAATACCATAGACGGGGTGGCTTAAACAGAAAAAAATTATTTCTCAAAGTCCTAGAGGCTAAAAGTCTAAAATAAGGTGACAGCGTGGTCATTATCTGGTGAGAACTCTCTTCCTGACTTGCAGACAGCCCCTTTTCTCACTGTGTCTTCACATGGCAGAGACAGCGAGCTCTCTTATGAGGGCACTAACCCCATTATGAAGACCCCACCATCATAGTCTCATCTAGCTCTAACTGTCTCAAAAGCTCCATTTTCAAATACATCCTATGGAGGATTAGGGATTCAATACTTGAATTGGGGAGGGGAGCACAGTTCAGTTCAGAGCAGAGTGAAATTGCTGGGTCATAGCTTACACCTATCTTCAGCTTTACTAAATATTATCAAACCACTTTCTGAAGAAATCAGTTCAACCTCCCTGCTCCTGGCCAGCTTCCTAACTCGGCCACCTGCCTCCTTCCATACGCCTCTCATTGCGTGCGTGCTAAGTCTCTTTAGTCGTGTCCGACTCTCCGCGACCCCGTGGACCATAGACCCCCAGGTTCCTCTGTCCATGAGATTCTCCAGCCAAGAATGCTGAAGTGGGTTGCCATGCCCTCCTCATGCTTCCATTAACATTCTTCAATCAGATTTAAAGTGTCCTCTCTCCAAGAGTGTAAGAATCTTTTGTGGCATGACCTGTTTCTCTTCCCTGCTCCCTTGTCTGGCTACCCTCCCTTGTTCATTTCCTTCCTACCATCCCTTCTCTCCCTCTGATGACACAGACTGGCTGGCTGACACACACCCACACCCTACATGCGCTCCAGGAGTCTGTTGTGCTTCCAGGGGCAGAATACAAAAGAGTATTTGTCTCTCAAAGGCATGCGGAGAGATGGTGCCGCAGCCCCCCTTCTGTTAACCGCCGTGAAGCATCCAAGCAGTGGTAGAATCATTGGGCACTGAAAATCTTCAAGGCAGAAGGAGTGTAAACAATTGTCATCTCCTCCTCCTTTTACATAGGAGGACATGAAGAACATGCTTTGCTCAAGCTCCCCAAGTCAGTGAGGGGCCTCTGGGCTGGAACCCTAAGAACTGAAGTTGCCATCTTGGCACTTTTTAGGGACCAGGGTGAACAGTACCTCTGAGCTTTAGATACGAACAGTGAATCTCATCAAAGAAAAAATTTAAGTTGTCTGAAATAAGCCACCTATTTGGAGAATGTGTTGAGGGCTAGTTTTATGTTCAACCAAAGATGACAATTATCAGTACATTATAGCAAAAGGTTTTTTTTTAGTGTATAACAATAAATACTTTGTTCATACCTTCATTCATTCAAAAAGTTTTTATTGAACAGCTACTCTGTGCCGTATTCTAGGCACTATATCAGAGGGGGACAAAAACAGGTGAAAATCCCTGCCTTCTTTGAGCTTACTTTCTAGAGGATGATGAGACAATAACAAATCCAAAAACACAAAAAAACCCAACAAACACATAGAAATATCAGCGTGTATGTGTCTGTGCAAGTGTCAGACGGTAGTGACCTCTATGAAGAACAAAGCCAGGTGAGAGACAGAAGATAACTAGCCAGAAGGGGGCGCTGTTTGTAATGAGGCCTATGGAGGGTCAGTTCAGTTCAGAAGGAAATGAAGCCAGAAAGACGGCAGGACCAGGTCACTTCTGGTCCCTAACCCTAACCCTAACTCTAACCCTAACCCTAACCCAGTTTCCGATTGCTGCTACAACAACACAAACTTCCTGGCTTCAACCATTTCAAATGTTTCATCTTGCAGTCCTGGAGGACAACAGCCAGACACGGGTCTCACTGGGCAGAAATCAAAGTGTCAGCGTGGCTGGGCTTTTTTCTGGGGGCTCAGGGGAGAAGCCCTTGCCTCCCCCTTTACAGAGGCTGCGTCCTTCCCTGGCTCACGAACCCTTCTTCACCTTCAAAGCCAGCTGCTGGGGGTCAGATCCTTCTCACCTGACATTCCTCTGAGCATCCTGGCCCACACCTCTACTTCTCTGACCTCAGCCCAGCAGGGGGACTCGTGGGATTAACGTTGAACCCACTCGGGTGGCTCCGGGTGCCTTCCCCAGGAAGACCCATCCTCTTGATCACATCTGCAGGGCCCCTTTCACCAAGTGAGGTAGCACACAGACTCCAGGCATAAGGCCATGGATGTTTGGGGGCCATCAGTCTGCCAACCACCAAAATCACTGGAGGATTCTGGCAGAAGGGTGACCTGATTTCTGAACGGCTGCTTGACCGTGAACAGACCACAGAAGGCAGAGGTAAGGCAGGGGGACCAGTGAGGCAGCTGGCGCCAAGCACCCAAGAAGGGGGACGGGAAGGGAGACATGGATCAGAGCCACGGAGGTGGCCTTTTTTTTCCTGAGTATATTTTAAATTTAGAGCCATTAGGATTGTCTGACCGATTGGATGTGGAGGGAAGCAGGTAGAGAAGTGGCATGATTCCAAGAATTTTGGAGAAATCCATTCTCTTCCGAGAATGGACTTGCTCGTTGGAGGAGAAGATATGGAGAGAAACAAGGGGTGGGGAGGGATGAGAATGGGTAATGCTTCCACCCACGGAAGTTAAGCTGATGAATTGACTTTGGCCCGCAGCTTTCAGGTCTTGTATTTCAATGGGAAAATCAAGACGCACAAGATATCACAACTGATTACTTCTGATATATCAGAACTTACTCCAACAAGTGAACACTAACCCCAAAGCTGTCATCTCGGGAAGCCATGCACATTTATTCCAAAGCTGCTGCCAAAACGTCCTTGGAATTCTTGTCTAGGAGCTGGATTGACTTCTGAGCTGTACAGAGAAATCAGCCTTGCTTTTCTCCCTCAGAAGTTCAGTTTGAATGTTCACTTTATTCACCAGACCTGATTCGACCTCTAAAGAATTAAAATCATTTTCGTAAGGTGACAGCTGGCCTCCAGGGAGGACAGTCAGTTGTGACTGTGTCACTGGAAAAGTCAGCCACCATCTCCAGGAAGGAAGAATCTCCTTCTACACACAAACATCCCCTCCAGTGGAGGTGAGTGCCACCTCCCTTTAGGAGCTCCAGTTATGATACCATTAACGTACAGCAGAGGTCTAATAGCCCAGTCTTCATCTGGATGTATAGAGTTGGGTGTCATATGGTCTAATACCATGCTGCTTGATGATAGTGGATCATCCATGTGTTTCACAGGAGATGTTTTTCTCTGGTTTCAATACCAGGCATATTCATGTTTCTCTTAAGCTGCTAGACTGTTCATATTGTATGGTCCTAGTGAAGAAGTTGCTGGTCATATTTCTTCCTTCATTCTACAGACTAGAAAATCGGCCTATTTTCTCTTCGTTTCATATATATCAGAAGTAATCAGTTGTGATATCTTGTGTGTCTTGATTTTCCCATTGAAATATAAGATCCTGAAAGCTGCGGGCCAGTCGATGCATTAGCTTAACTTTCGTGGGTGGGAGTATTACCCAGTCTCATCCCTCTCCACCCCTTGTTTCTCTCCACATCTTCTCCTCCAAAGAGCAAGTCCATTCTCGGAGTTGTGGGTTTTTATCTTGCTCCTTTGTCTGCAACATAAAGCAGAAACTAACATAACACTGTAAAGCAACTGTGCGCCAATAAAAATGTTATCAAAAATCTCACAGAAAAGAAAGTATGAAAGAAGAAATTGAAAACAGAAGAAATGAATGCATTAAGTAACAATAAACAAAAAGTTGATAATATGTTATTAAATCTAAATAAGAATAAACTTTAAAAAACAAATGAAAGAAAATCTGGATCTAGTTTGCTCAGTTGTAAAATATGAGTGCTCATTGTATTTCATACAAAGCACTTCACTCGATGCCTAAGAAACTCTTGAGAAGGCATATTAACCTCAACCCATGTGCAGGATCATGTTTACCAGACCACTGCTCATCTTATTTTTTCCCCCAAAAGAACTTACACCTTTTAGGCTCCAAGAGATTGCGTTGCTTGGTTTTTATTCTTGTCTGGTTTTCCTACATTTCCCTTTGTGGAGATCAGGTGGGTGAGCCATGGTCTTCTCCTACACCCCCTACCCCTCACCTCTCTCCTCTGACTGCCAGGCCATCCCAGAGACAGGCAACAGTCCTGCCACACCAACATCCTATAAGTCATCAGTCTAGCCTGCTGCCTTCATGAGTGACAGAATGCAGAGGCAAAGCGGACCTGTTCCACACTTGCAGTGTGTGATGAAGAGTTTACAGCCTCCGGGTGAAAAGGTTGGTCTTTGCTGATCTCTGGATGCCCAGGGAGAGAGGTGAGATCTCAGCAAAACTTTGGGTCCCCATCCCTTTCATTTAAATCAACCCCCAAGTTTTCCATGAACCTGAGAAATAATTTCATGCCAATACCAGGCAGACATTTCTTCTCTCAAAGGGAATTTTAGGGGCATTTTAACAGGGGCCTTAGGAGGTCGTGTGTGGCTCCTGCTTCAGATCTGATACCCTAGTGAGTGACCTAGCTGTTTGAAATCTTAGTCCAATGGAGGAGACAGTTTTGACCAGAATATCTTTCATGAGCACCCCAAAAAGACAGTGAATGAAGGCCCATTTTCTCTGTCTGTCCATGAGATAGAGTGCCCCAAAGGGCAAAATGGGGCTTCCCAGGTAGCTCAGTGGTAAAGAACCTGCCTGCCAATCAGGAGGCGTGGGTGCGATCCTTAGGTCGGGAAGAACCCTGGAGAAGGAAATGGCAGCCCACTCCAGTCTTCTTGCCTGGGAAATCCCACGGATAGAGAAATCTGGTGGGCTACAGTCCATGGGGTTGCAAGAGAGTCAGACGTTACTTAGTGACTAAACAACAGCACTGAGGGCAGCGTAAGGCCCTCCCTCTCTACCCTCCTGCCCTCTTCCTCCTCCTTCCCGACCCCACCACGCCCTTAAAGAGGATCATCACCCATGGTCAAGTGAACACCATCTCCTGGGAAATAAAATCTGAAAAGTTAAGGGAAGAATAGAGGGGTATGACTTTTTAATCCTATTCCAGATGCTCAAGTACCCTCCTCAAAGAAAACCCAAATTCAAGGAGACCACTGTCCTCATTAGATGAGAAAGTGGATTTTAAAAACCCCTGCTCTGTTCCTGGCACCTAATGGGCCTTTTATCACTGTCAGGTTAACTATTTTTACCCTACCATTCATGTTTGCCCACCAACCCCACAAAGTCCAGACCCCAAAAGACCGTATGCTGAGGCTCTGAACTGGCTGCAAAGGTCCCCCCTCCACCAGGACCTTCTCCAGCCCACTTATAATGTCCCAGTCTTACTAAAGCAGCTGATGGACCAGCCATGTCTATCTTTCTTTCCGAGGATCTGGGACTTTGTAGAAACTTCCAAGTGCTTGATTTGACAAATGACTTTCTGAGTGGAAAGGGGTTTACATTTAATACATATCATAAGAGACATCAGAGCTATGCTCAGGAGATCAAATAGTTTCTTCAGCTAAGAATGTAAGAATGATTCCCATTAATATCTTTCCAACAAAAGCCCTGAGCTCCCCACCCCCGTTCCTCTATGATCTCAGTTTATTAATGTGGCCGCCCCCTCCTCCGGTTAAGCTGCCCTCACCGCAGACTCTCTCATTCCAGTCTGATGTACACCCTCCATAGAACACACCTCCTTGGCAAGCATTTAATGTTTAAAAAAAGAAGAAAAGAGTCCGTCATCATCTTCAATCGTAAAATCAAACGACTGAACACCATCTCCTGGGAAATAAAATCTGAAAAGTTAAGAAGGGGGAAAAGAGAGGGCTATGATTATTTTAATCCTTTTCCAGATGCTCAAGTAGGATCCCCAAACAAAACCCAAATTAAAGATGAGCCTTATTCAAAGGGATGATAAGCATGCAAGTGTCTAAGACAAGGTTTGGCAAATAGTAGGTGCTCGGTTACTGTTTATCTAAAAATAAATAGGAATGTCCATACAAACAGCCCCTTAGACTGCCCTCTGTCATGCCCCAGCCTGAACAGACAAGATGGGTAACTGTTACTACAGTCCCCACCCAGACCAGGGTGCCATGATTTTTCAAAGCACTTTCATGCTTCCTAGCTGCTTTGATTAATGCAGCGTATTAAAGCTTGCACCTTGTCTCCAGAGAAGGGCTCCTCTTCCAGGTCCCTGAAAGACAGGATTAATGCAGATACCACACACTGACACACCAACACTGGGAAAATCTGGTTCTCCTAAGAATTTAGAAGCATCTCAAGATTTGGGGATCTCTGTCAGCACCACAGAAATTGCTGAGATCAGAGCACTGATTCCTTATCAAAACTAGACTGGATAAAAACCTCTTAAACTCCAACACCAAAATGTGTCAGAAAGATACTGACATTGTAAGATGGATATCTTGGCCTCTTTGGTCAAAAGGGCCAGTATACCAGTCAGAAAAGCTCTCTTTTTATTAACCACTGAAATCAATGCCCAAGTCCTGTCCTTCCCTGGGTCTCAGTTTACTACATCTATAAAATGGGAATAAAGAGATTGGCTCCATCTCCTGGCTGGCATTCTTGAGAGAATAAAATTACACAGGGTAAAAAAAGAATTTTCAAGAATGGAAACTTAAATGTACAAATCGGCCACCACCAGCGAAGGGCTGATGATATGGGTACCAAAGAGAGCTGAAGAGGGAGCTCCTTGCCAACATGGTATCAGGTGACAGGAGCAAGGATGCTTAGACCGTCACAGGTTGTGTTCTTCCTTAGAGGGCTCTGTTGTATCTTCTAGGTTCAGGTCACCCAGCTGTCCTGGGTGTGAATCCCAGAGCTGTCATCCACCAGCTAAATAACCTCATGATCTCACCTGTTCTTTTGGCCTCACGGGCTCTTCGCCTCCTTTCGTATAGAGCAGACTATCTTTACCTTCATAGAAAACAGCTAGGATGTTCTGTAGGGATACAGGGGGAACATGGTGCTGCCCAGATGTGAGCCCAATCTGCAAGCTTGTCCTTCAAAGAAACCATTTGACTCTCAGAGACCCTCAGATGGGAGGAGGAGCTTCCTTAGAATTGCTTGTGTAAATTTGTCTCAAGTTCTGCCTCATTGCTCTGGGTTTCCTCCCACCACCCTCTCTGTGGCACTTCCACGAGCCTTGGAGGGTCGCATGCTGGGAAGCAAATAGCCCTTCACCTTATGCTCCGTCTCCTGCTGGTGGAGGCGGTGCCCAGAGGGGAGGGAGGCAGCCTGATGGGGTCGCTGGGGGCAGCTCTAAACCAATGACTTCAGCATCTCCCAGAAGCCCCCAGACAGTGCCCTAAAGCAGAAGGGAGCTTCCCAGGTGGCTCAGTGGTAAAGAATCCACCTGCCAGTGCAGGAGACGCACCAGACTTGGGTTCGATCCCTGGGTCAGGAAGATCCCCTGGAGTAGGAAATGGCAACACACTCCAATATTCTTACCTGGAAAGTCCTCGGGACAGAAGAGCCTGGCGGGCTACAATCCATGGCTTCACAGAGTCAGACACGACTAAGCGACTGAGCACAGAAGCGGAAGGTGGAAGCAGGTGGAATCCTCTTGCACGGCTTTCCCATACACGTTTCACCACCCTCCCCGGACGAGGCCGGATCTGCACAAGCGGTGCCGCCCCAGCCCACCCGGCCCCAGGTCCTCGTGTCCATGCCTCCTTAGCCTCAGAACTCTGGGACCCAGTGGGATGCTCTCTGCATCTGTCCATCTGCATCTGTGCATCTTCTAGGCTCTGATCTGGGTCCCTGAGCCCCCTAAATGTGCTGGCAGGCAATAATCAGGGTGCTAGAGATTCTGTAACTATTTTTCAAAGCTGTTCATAACACAACCAATTCCCATACACGTTTCACCACCCTCCCCGGACGAGGCCGGATCTGCACAAGCGGTGCCGCCCCAGCCCACCCGGCCCCAGGTCCTCGTGTCCATGCCTCCTTAGCCTCAGAACTCTGGGACCCAGTGGGATGCTCTCTGCATCTGTCCATCTGCATCTGTGCATCTTCTAGGCTCTGATCTGGGTCCCTGAGCCCCCTAAATGTGCTGGCAGGCAATAATCAGGGTGCTAGAGATTCTGTAACTATTTTTCAAAGCTGTTCATAACACAACCAAGTGCCCCATGTGAGACTAGACAGGTTAATAAATGTCTTTGTGTCTTTTGGATGGAATTGTATCCATTCAGTGTGATCACTCTGGTTAGCTCATGTTGATAAAAAGTTTTAATCAATAGTATATAATTTTTAAGTGTAACAATGACTACTTAATGAATGCTGTTTGTAGCACTGACTCTTATTTTTTCTAAACAGGAAATCCACGGGGGAAGGGTAAAAAATAATGAAAAGCCTCCTTAGTGGCAAAGGGACAAAGACCACCAACCTGCCCCATTTCACAGGTGAGGATATAAAATCGCAGGAGTTAGATCTCTCCCAAACCCGAGCAGCTTTTCTGAGGTAGAAGCAAGATTACAAATTACAACCAAAGGAGTTTTGCTTCCAGCGCTGTTTGTACAAGCTGCTCTGCCCCCTGGGTCCCATGCCTTTCAGACAGCCTTGATAATTACCAGTTGACACCAAACAAGGAAACTATATCTTGTTGGCCAGGTGACAGGACACATGTCAACAGTTCAGTTCCGTCACTCAGTCATGTCGAACTCTGACCCCATGAATCGCAGCACGCCAGGCCTCCCTGTCCATCACCAACTCCCGGAGTTCACTCAGACTCGCATCCATCGAGTCCGTGATGCCATCCAGCCATCTCATCCTCTGTCGTCCCCTTCTCCTCCCGCCGCCAATCCTTCCCAGCATCAGAGTCTTTCCCAGTGAGTCAACTCTTCACATGAGGTGGCCAAAGTACTGGAGTTTCAGCTTCAGCATCATTCCTTCCAAAGAAATCCCAGGACTGATCTCCTTCAGAATGGACTGGTTGGATCTCCTTGCAGTCCAAGGGACTCTCAAGAGTCTTCTCCAACACCACAGTTCAAAAGCATCAATTCTTCGGTGCTCTGCCTTATTCACAGTCCAGCTCTCACATCCATACATGGCCACAGGAAAAACCATAGCCTGACTAGACGGACCTTAGTTGGCAAAGTAATGTCTCTGCTTTTGAATATGCTATCTAGGTTGGTCATAACTTTAATCCCAGGACTGATCTCCTTCAGAATGGACTGGTTGGATCTCCTTGCAGTCCAAGGGACTCTCAAGAGTCTTCTCCAACACCACAGTTCAAAAGCATCAATTCTTCGGTGCTCTGCCTTATTCACAGTCCAGCTCTCACATCCATACATGGCCACAGGAAAAACCATAGCCTGACTAGACGGACCTTAGTTGGCAAAGTAATGTCTCTGCTTTTGAATATGCTATCTAGGTTGGTCATAACTTTTCTTTCAAGGAGTAAGCATCTAAAACTGTATTGTCCATTAGGTAAGTTATATGTGGATATTTAATTTCTAATTAATTACAATTAAACTTCAGTTTTTTCATTCATATTCATCACATTTCAAGTGCTAAGTAGTCACATGTGGCTGGTGGCTACCATATTGGACCATGTGGATATAAACCATTTACTGAGTTGGCCAAAGAGTTCTTATGGATTTTCCATAAGATCTTATGGGGAAATTCAAGTGAACTATTCTGCCAACCCAATATATCATTACAGGAAGTTCTACTGGGCAGCACTGGTCTAGGAGTGATTCTGACAGAGGAGAGTCCAGAACCTGTGGCTGGGCAGGGCTTAGAACTGCTTCACACATCAGGTCTGTGGGTCATCAAGGACCCGGAGACTTCGAGAGAGAAACAGCATAAGGAACCACCTCCCTCCTAGACTGGTCCTGGGTATCTATGGCCAGAGCCACTCTCGAGATGCAACCAACATGAATATTTACAGGCCACTTTGTCACAGGCGAGAGAGCACTAAAATGGGTGTCCAAGAGGGGGTTTCAGCCCCAGGGCTGCCTTTTGCCAGCCCTGTGTGTCTTCAGCAAATAACTCCTCTTCTCTAGTCCTCAACCCCCCACCAGGAGAACGACTGTCTTCTGAAGTCTGAAAATTTCATGCTGCCCCATCCTCCATTCGTTCATCAATCTTGGGACTGCGTCTCATCTTTCTTGGGTGTGTGTCCAGGCCAACAGCAGGATAGGTATTAACGTACAGAAAAACGTCTGAAGATGCTATGGGATTAGTGGGACTCTGGGCTACTGTTCTCCAGGCAAGAATCCAGTAGAGGGCGCTGTTGCCTAGAGGCGATTTTCTAACAGGTTTTTGCCTTAAGTGTGTCATAGTGGGTGCCCAAGCTCACGGGGCAGGAAATGTGTCTTTTTGGTCCTTGCGGGACCCCAAATGTCGCCAGACACCCAGACTTAATGAGCACCTTCAGAAGAGCCAGGAAAGCCCCTCGTGCCCTTTCTGTGCCTCTAGCCCTGAGAAATGTTTCCTTTTCCAAATTATAAAATCAAAGCTATTTTCTCAGGTATTTTTTTCTTAGCTGCTGTCAAAAGTTGGAACTTGGCAAGATCAACGACTTTTTGCCAGCTCAGAATTCACTCCTGTTCCAGGTGAGTTTTCCCCAGCTCTGCCCTCCTGCTCTTTTCTCGGAGCAAACTTGCAAAGTCCACCACGTTTGTAGGAGACCCTGGCTGTATATGCCTCTTTCCATACAGAGCATTTTTAAGAAAATAAAAGTGCCTCCTCCTCCCCCCATTCACTTTTTTCCTAATTGCCGCATTTTCCTTCCCACTTTGACCATGGGACTTAGTCCCTCTCCCTAGTTGAAGGTTGATTGGCAGCCTTGATCCACAATCTCTCACCATTTTCTGAGAATAAGACTCACCCGGCCTCAGCACCACAACCGAGAGAGACAAAGCGTTCGTCGGAATTTCCAGCTCCTCAGATTTCTGCCTTCAGTTCTTCAGAGGTAAAGATGAGAGCAAAAATGTCGAGAAGGCCCCTGGCTGTGCGTGCCCACGGTGAGGGTTTTAGGGGACAGAAGGGCACACAGCTTTTGCAGCTTCACCACGAGACTTCTAGAGAAGGGCTCTTTTCCCATAAATGGCCCATTTAAGGCTTAAGGTTCAAGAGGGTCCCTGGATTCAGCCTCACTAGCATCACTGGGCCCTGGACTTTCCAGGGCTGGGAGGAAAGGGGGGAGGGGTGCAGAGGATGGGGACAGTCTGGCGGAGGCCCCTTCTGTTGAAAGAAGAGGCACCTGTCCTGGTAAGTTGAAGCTGGGTATGCAGCTCAGTTGCTCTCAAAGCGACGGATGAGAACGCGTGCTGTAGGCGTAGGGAGACTTCGTTCCCTGAGTTGGTTTCCAAGTTGAATAGACAAAGGAGCAACAAATGGGGAAAATTCCCAAGCAGAATAATTCGCATCAGTATTTGATGATCTATCGAGTGAGAACTCTTAAAATGTTTTCTAAAGCTCTGATCTGTCTGGAGAAGGCAGTCATAGAGTAGAGAGGTAAATGCCTTGTGTTCATTAGGAGAGCCTGTGCGGGTAAAAAGGAAGAAAGAGTCAGGCTCTGGGGCTGGATGTTGGTTCAAATCCCAGCTTCACGAGCTTCTGCTCCTGTTCAAATTTTTTTTTTTAATTTTACTTTATTTTACTTTACAATACTGTATTGGTTTTGCCGTACATCAACATGAATCCGCCACAGGTATACGTGAGTTCCCAATCCTGAACCCCTCTCCCACCTCCCTCCCCATACTATCTCTCTGGGTCATCCCAGTGCACCAGCCCCAAGCATCCTGTATCCTGCACCAAACCGAGACTGGCGATTCGTTTCTTACACGATATTATACATGTTTCAATGCCATTCTCCCAAATCATCCCACCCTCTCCCTCTCCCACAGAGTCCAAAAGTCTGTTCTATACATCTGTGTCTTTTTTGCTGTCTCGCATACAGGGTTATCATTACCATATTTCTAAATTCCATATATATGTGTTAGTATACTGTATTGGTGTTTTTCTTTCTGGCTTTGAAGGAAATGGCAATCCACTCCAGTACTATTGTCTGGAAAATCCCGTGGACAGAGGAGCCTAGTAGGCTACAGTCCCTGGGGTTGCAAAGAGTTGGACACATCTGAGTGACTTCTCTTTCACTTTCCCTAAAATTTGCTTCCTGTTCTCTCTTGATAGCACTTGTGAGTATGGAGTTCTGTCACTGAAGTCACTTGGTCAGTATAAATGGTAGAGGAGTCACCAAAAAACCATATATTTCTCAGATCCAGTGAAATCCTGTGAAAAGACCATGCTCTGACTCCTAAATTAAAATCAGAAACAGAGAGATCGGGTCCACCATCATTCCAGCCCTGACTATAATAAAATGACCCTATAAATAAAATGACTATAATAAAATGGCCCATTCTGGGCTTCCCCAGGGGATCAGCAGTAAAGAATCTGCCTGCAATGCAGGAGCTGTGGGAGATGTGGGTTTGATCCCTGGTTGGGAGGATCCCCTGGAGGAAGGTGTGACAACCCACTCCAGAATCCTTGCCTAGAGAATTCCATGAACAAAGGAGCCTGGTGTGCAGAGTCTGATGTGACTGAAGTGACTGAGCATGCTTGCATGGAATATTTTGGACCCCACTTAAAGCATCACAAAAGAGTGTGTGGGGGTGTGGGAGGGGTATGTATGGGGCATGTGATTTTTTTTTTTAATTTTACTTTATTTTACTTTACAATACTGTATTGGTTTTGCCGTACATCAACATGAATCCGCCACAGGTATACGTGAGTTCCCAATCCTGAACCCCTCTCCCACCTCCCTCCCCATACTATCTCTCTGGGTCATCCCAGTGCACCAGCCCCAAGCATCCTGTATCCTGCACCAAACCGAGACTGGCGATTCGTTTCTTACACGATATTATACATGTTTCAATGCCATTCTCCCAAATCATCCCACCCTCTCCCTCTCCCACAGAGTCCAAAAGTCTGTTCTATACATCTGTGTCTTTTTTGCTGTCTCGCATACAGGGTTATCATTACCATCTTTCTAAATTCCATATATATGTGTTAGTATACTGTATTGGTGTTTTTCTTTCTGGCTTTGAAGGAAATGGCAATCCACTCCAGTACTATTGTCTGGAAAATCCCGTGGACAGAGGAGCCTAGTAGGCTACAGTCCCTGGGGTTGCAAAGAGTTGGACACATCTGAGTGACTTCTCTTTCACTTTCCCTAAAATTTGCTTCCTGTTCTCTCTTGATAGCACTTGTGAGTATGGAGTTCTGTCACTGAAGTCACTTGGTCAGTATAAATGGTAGAGGAGTCACCAAAAAACCATATATTTCTCAGATCCAGTGAAATCCTGTGAAAAGACCATGCTCTGACTCCTAAATTAAAATCAGAAACAGAGAGATCGGGTCCACCATCATTCCAGCCCTGACTATAATAAAATGACCCTATAAATAAAATGACTATAATAAAATGGCCCATTCTGGGCTTCCCCAGGGGATCAGCAGTAAAGAATCTGCCTGCAATGCAGGAGCTGTGGGAGATGTGGGTTTGATCCCTGGTTGGGAGGATCCCCTGGAGGAAGGTGTGACAACCCACTCCAGTATCCTTGCCTAGAGAATTCCATGAACAAAGGAGCCTGGTGTGCAGAGTCTGATGTGACTGAAGTGACTGAGCATGCTTGCATGGAATATTTTGGACCCCACTTAAAGCATCACAAAAGAGTGTGTGGGGGTGTGGGAGGGGTATGTATGGGGCATGTGCCAACAGCCCCCAGGGTGGGAAAGCATTGCCCCGATTATGTTAAACAGCATGTGTGCGGTTCCCATTCTTGTTCTTCAATCAAGGTCAGGTAGATGTTCTTGGAGCAAGTCAGTGGAAGCGCAATTCCTGACAGTTCTAACTCCAGCCCAAGTCTAAATCCTGCATGTGAGAGTTACATTATCGTGGGATTAAAAACCATGAGCTTGCACAAATAGTTAAAAGGGAGGAAAGAAAGCGGGTGGTTTCCAAGTTTGAAGACCTCAAGATTTTCTAAAAAGAAATTGGTTATGACACGTTGCCAAGCGATCAATACCATGTTGCCACTCACAATGGAAAAGTGGACTGGTTTATTCATTCATCTCACAAACTTTTATAAAGCACAGTGGCATGCCCAGGGCCAGACCCTAGAGAGTCAAGAGTGAACTGGACACAGACTCAGTCTTCAAAGATCTCACACGAGTGTATGGGAAACTGACCATGCCTAGCAACAAGTGCCGGGTAGGGTAAGCACAGGGCACTGTGGAGCCCACAAGAGGGAGAGACCGTTAGTTGTATATAACTCTGCCTTGAGCCAGGAGATCAAGGTCCTGAGATGGGAGAGCCGGCATGCACGGAAGTCCGCCTTGGGGTGTGGAGCAGGAGAATTTGAGGCCAAAAATGTCCACAGGGATCAGATGCAAAAGCTCTGAGGTCCTCCTGTGATGGTCATGGCAACCTGTATGAGGGGGCATGCCCATGTGCTCAGTCGCTTCACTCATGTCTGACTCTTTGCCACCTCATGAACTGTCCATGGGATTTCCCAGGTAAGAATACTAGAGAGGGTTGCCATGCCATCCCTTCAGGGAATCTTCCCCGCCAGTGATTGAACCAAGTCTCCTATGTCTCCTGCATTGCAGATGGATCCTTTTCCACTGCGCCCTCAGGGAAGCCCAGATGGGGATGGAGGAGCCTAACACTTCAGCCCACATTCCTCCCACAATCTCTCTGAATGATACTTGCACTCAGATTCCAAATACACAAAGTCGTGGCACAATTAGCACTGAATTTGAAAGAACACAGCATATATGCTTATTCTGGAGCCAGGAGAGATTTGCAGGTGTCCTTGGAAATTTACGACCCTAACTCTCAAACACTGAGTAACAGCCACGCGTGAGGTTTCAAAGCTCTCTAACGAAGCGTGGGTGTCTCAGAGATCTTTGATGCTAATGTCTGACCTCCCTGAAGATCAGGAAACATTTCTTCACTTGGCCCCTTGTCACACTGTAAGTCAATTGACTATTACTCAGCATGCATTGTGAGGCGAATGTGTAAACCGCTAACTACAGAAACAGCTTCAGCATGCATCATGAATAAAGCTGAATATTATTCCCTTAATATAACTTAAAAAAAAAAAACCTCATAGAGTGTTAGAATGAATGAAATGCCCCAGACCATACACTTAAGCCCTCTCTCTAAGTCAGCAGCTCCGAGTGTGAACGCTGGGTGTGAGCTGGTTGATCCAGTCTACGTGCAGACCCAAAGCCAGCTCGGCCCCACACTTAGGTAGGATTTCAGAGGCGCCAAGAAACCTACCCTTGGTGGCAGAATTCCAATAAGTTATTCATATTTTGAGTGAAGGTAGTGAGAGTTTGGGGCTTTGTTTGTTTGTTTTTCCTTTTTTTTTTTTTAAGCAATGGAAACCTTCCTCCACATGAAATCCTGCAGAGTACCCCGTGTAAAATCATAATAGCAGATTCTTCAATAGTATTTATTATGTGCCAGATTTTTAACTCGTTTAGTCCAACGGCAACTCCTTAAGACAGATACAGTGTACTGATACTGTTCAGTTTTCCCCAAATGACAAAACTGAGGTTAAATGACCTGCCCAACATTATACAGCTGGTCGGTAGTGGAGCTGGGGTTCAAATCAGGGTGGTCTGACTGCAGAGCCCACCCATTACTGACCCCCACTGAGTGGCCCCAAAGTAGAAGGCAAATACTATCAGAGCCCATGTGGTGGATTTCCAGGGTTTCCAGGCACCATGGGGTGATCCTCGGGTACATTCGTGGAAGGATTCCATGAAACACAACTCTTAAAATCACTGGATTGAGGTGTTATCTACCAAGGGTCACTTTAAGATAACACCTCCTTGGAGGAAGTGAGGTATTAGTGCATTATAATGAATAGGTTTTTAAAACCTGGTTCTAAGGCCAGGGAGATCCCAGCCTCAGGACAGGCATCTGGCGAAGACAGAGCTGGGTTAAGGGGGGGCCGGACTCCAGAGTTCGAGTAGTAGGAGGGGCTGCTGGTGGAGAAATGGCATCTCCAAGACCACATGCTCCTGCCTGGTGAGCGAGCCAAGATCAGGCCAGGAGCGAGGTGCCTGTGAGGGCCTTTGGAGAGGGCCTTAGGGTGGGCAGTCTTCTGATTGTTGAGTAAAAAATAGGGGGTACCTCCCAGCCGAAGCATAGCGTGACTAGAGTTGTGGGGAGTGGGTGAAAAGAACAGCCTGATGTGAGTGTCAGGGCTCCTTAAGGTGACACTCAAGAGTTTTCAGTTTCTATCTTGATAAAATTTTGCGATTTTCAAAACTGCAGAACAAATAGCATTGTGACTCATACTTGCAGTTTCTTGGCAAATTTACTGCACGATCACAATTCTGCCCATAACATGTTCTTCAGGGAGGGGTGGGATGGCAAAAGAGAGCCTTTGGCAGAAGACGTATGTGATCATGGAGGGACACCCATAAACTCCCCTCACGCCTCATGTTCAAGATCAGAGCCAGAGATTTATGTGGGTTATGGGACTCAGTGGCCCTAGGGATACAAGTCTTGACATATCTACCATGTGTGTGTTTGGTCTGCTTTTTAATCACCTGTGAGCCGCATTTCATCCTCTGTAACTTCACCAGAGGAATTAGTCGGGACTCATCATTAACAGGATTAAAAATTGGAATGAGTTTGAAATTTGAAAGCTTAAATGGTAAGAGTTTGAGTAGAAATTTTCAAGATAATCTAATTTAAGAGGTGATGATATGTGCAATTAAATCTTGACACTTTAAAAGCACAATTAAAATATCAAGTGAAACTGAAAAAACAGAGTTCTGCCCTTTGGTTTTTAACTGAGGAATCAAGTCAGAAAGTTTATGGTCTCCTGTGGAAAAAATAGACGTGGGAGACCACGGGAAGAAGTAAACAAGTTTTGTCACCGTTAGATACCACCTAGCATCTTGCCAGCAATAGAAGAGATAATCACTTATTTGTTGAATGAACGAATGATAAATACACATATGCAAACACTCATATATGTAGTCTGTACAAGTTGAAGCTCCAATACTTTGGCCACCTGATGAGAACAGCTGACTCATTGGAGAAGATACTGATGCTGGGAAAGAATGAAGGCAGAAGGAGAAGAGGATGACAGAAGATGAGATGGTTGGATGGCATCACTGACTCAATGGACTTGAACTTGGGCAAACTCTGGGAGATGGTGAGGAACAGGGAAGCCTGGTGTGCTGCATTTCATGGGATTCGTGCAAAGAGTCGGACATGACTTAGCAACTGAACAACAACGGCACAAATTGACATACAATCTTCCCATACTTTGGGACCATTTTCCTCTAAGATTTCGCTGGCATTTGTTCCTTTTGAAATGAGTTTATTAATCTCAGAAACTAGTTTATACAGAAAGAGAAACTTCTTCATATCTTGCATTTGTTCACCGCCTTTCCTCAGGTCTCATTGACGTTGTCCATATTTTCAATTCTCAGAGCGCCAGCAGGCCGTTCAGGCAAAGGTCATGGTCTCCAATATCTCACACCATCACGTTTTTCACTCTCTCTCGGGGGCCTTTGTGGAATAGAAACTACTCTATTAACCAAGAGACTAGTTCTCATTAGATGATTCATTCAAATAGTCTAAAACTAGTATCTGGCGAATTGCCCGCTTCTATAGACATTGGGACAGACCTTTAAGTATTATTTCATTTAATCCTCGCAAGTGTAGTTTTGCCCATTTTAGGAGATGAGGAATTGTGGGCGGAGAGATTTATCCAAGCCACCAAGATAGGAAGAGACAGAATTAGGATTCTAAGTCAGGCTGAGTCCAGCACCCCTGATAGTTACATCAAGGGCCAACAGCATTGGTTCAAATGGAGGAGGATGGAAACCAGCACCCTAACACAGGCTAGAGCCAAATGAGAGAGCCATTAAGCCAGTGGGTGGAGCTGATAGTTGGTGAGACCTTCTTGTTGCACCTCAGTTCTCACTGTGTAGCAAGTTGACCAGTCAGATGCTACAGGGGCCTCCCCACCAGCCAGGAGCCCAGTCTGGTCCCCAATCCTGGCCTCCCTCCACGCTCAGCCAGAGTGATTAAATGGCAATTGGGTGAGGTCATTATCTCATACAAAGCCCTTTAGCACCACCTGTTGCACTCAGAATGAAGACCCCAATCCTCACCTGCTGGAAGGTTCCCCCCTGACCGGCCCCACCTGCCTCTTCCAGCTCATCCCCTCCTTCTGCCTGAGCTCTCTGCTCTCCAGACCCCAGGCATTCACTTCCCCCTTCCTGCCACAGGGCCTTTGCAAGGGCATCCCCCTCCTTCAGGGCTCCGTCCCACCTCACTTTCTGCCAGGCCACCTTCTTCCCATTTTTCCTCTCTCAGCATAAATGTCCCTTGCTCAGAGAAGTCACCCTTTCTTTTTTTTTTTTAAACAAATACTCATCCTTTTATTGTTTTTTTTTTTTCTTTTTGGAGTTTTCCTTGTAAGTTGTTTTTTTTTTTTTGCCATTTTATTTTTTTAACTGAAGGATATTTGCTTTACAGAATTTTGCAGTTTTCTGTCAAACATCAAGATTTAACCATAGGTACACCCACGTCCCCTCCATCTGGACCTTCCTTCCCATCACCCTCCCCATCCCAACCCCTCTAGATTGTCGCAGAACCCCTGGTTGAGTTCCCTGAGTCATATAGCAAATTCCCATTGACTATCTATTTTACATATGGTATTGTAAATTTCCATGTTGCTCTCCATACATCTCAACCTCTCTCTTCTCACCTCCCACCATGTCCTTAGGCCTGTTTTCTATGTCTGTTTCTCCACTGCTGCCCTGAAATAAATTCATTAGTACCATCTTTCACATATACGTGTCAGTATATGATATTTATATTTCTCTTTCTGACTTCATGATGAACAGTTTAGGCCCCCTGCAAATGCATCCCAGGGCACAGTGCCCTGATCTTTTATTTAACGTATCACTGAAAAACTGCCACAATTACGTGCGTGACTGTGTGTTGAATGTTATCCTATATTCCCCAACCAGGAGGGAGACCTGACTTCAGTGACACCCATGCATCAGGGACCCATCCATCTTGATCATTACTGTGTCCCCAGCATCTGCTTCAGCACTTGACATATAGGAGATGCTCAAAACATGCCTTTTCCCTCTAGGAAGCAGATCATCACAAAACTAGACACTTGCTCATCTAGCTTCAGGCCCAGGGCCCAGAAAGCCCCAACACACTTATAGTCTGATTTCCCTGAGTTGAGGAGCCAGAGGAGCCAGCAGGTAGCACCCCTGTCATAGGAAACCGCTCACCACTGGTGATCCTCTCTCCCCACCACGTTTTAATAAGCCTAACAGCAACAGCAGCGAACATTTATTAAGTGCTATGTTCTCACCAGTGGGTTAAGAGATTTTTATTCAGCCTAAGTCCACACAGCATGATCCCATTTCACTTACGTCGGATCCTGCCCCGGCTGTGTTCGTCTCCCGAGGCTCCGTCTCACTTACAGTAAAGGCCCCCTTCAGAGGCCTGGCTTCTCTCTGACTTCGTCCCTGGGACTCTCTGCCCCTCTCACTCCGCTCCAGCCACACCGATCTCCTTACAGCTCCCAGAACACTTCCGGCAGGGAAGCCCCAGGACCCGTGCACCTGCTCGTCCCTCTGCAGGGACCCCTCTTCCCCTCAGAGAGCCGTGGCTCTAGCATCTACTGTAAACGTAGCCTGTTCTCGGAGCCTCCCCGACTCCCATCCCGTATTCTTTCCAGCTTTTGTTACTACATTTTTCTCCAGCAGGTACCACCATCTAACATACTATAGTGTTAGATGTTCTGTTGTTATTATTTAGTAACTATGTCCACCTCTTTTGCCACCCCATGGACTATAGCCCACCAGGATCCTCTGTCCTTGGGATTTCCTAGGCAAGAATACCGGAGTGGGCTGGCATTTCCTCTTCCAGGGGATCTTCCTGATCCAGGGATTGAACCTGAGTTTCCTGCATTGGGAGGCAGATTCTTTACCACTGAGCCATTTGGTAAGTCCCAGATGTTCTGTTAGCTGCCATGTCTCTGTTTTTTTATTGCCTCTCTTACCCCCTTGGAGTGGAAGTACCATAAGGGTTGGGGGGTTGCCCGTTTAGCTCATGGCTGTGCCCTCCTGCCTGGCACAGACCAGGAGCTCAGCACACAGCGACCCCACCAGTGAAGCCTCTCCTTCCTTCTGATGTTCATCCCAAGGACACAGGAGGAGGAAAGGAGGTTTTTATGCTGAGTGCAACAGGTGGTGCTAAAGGACTTTCCTGGAGACAGTGACCTCCTCAGACTGCCATTTAATCACTCTGGCCGAGCGTGGAGAGGGGCCTGGATCGGGGACCAGACTGGGCTCCTGACCGGTTGGGAGGCCCCCTGTAGCATCCAACTGGTCAAGCTGCTACACAGTGAGAATTGAGGTGCAACAGGAGGGTCTCCCCAAATATCAGCTTCACCCAAAACACCTGTCACCCCAACACCTTCCTGGCCACTTGGGTCTGACGAGGCTACCCCTGCCACTGCACCCTCTGGGGAAAGAGAAGAGACCAGGAAACCTGGCCTCCAGACATCCGTGTGCACCGCAGCCCCCAAAGTGTGATCTGAGACAGGCGCCCTGTTTCAACTTCCCATTTCTTCAGTGGAGCCAGAGGAAGCGTTTCCTTCCCCATCAGCTCGCGCATTTGTTGGTGGTTTCGGCGGAAACCCATCACTTGCTCTGACGGTGGAGGCGCCGCCCTTGGTGAGGCGACTCAGGGTTAAGAAGCTGGGAGGCATCCCAGAGGGCTTGTGAGCTTCTTTCTGTTGCACTGTTTTCCTGCTCATTTATTTTTCTAATCTCAAATACAGATTTGTGTTACCTTTCAAAATATGGTGCCTTTAAGAAAAGCAGTCTTTTCAAAAAGTGCTCAGGGCTAGAACTGAGAGCTGTTCTTTCATACCTCGAGGGCCCAACCTCCAAGGGTGAAAGGGCTGCAGCTTGGTCCCAAATAGGAAAACACATTTTTTTTTTTTAACCAGACAAGGGCTGTATTTCCACACATATGACAGGTTCTGAGTCCTGGGGCAGCAGTGAACTTTGTCGTTTTTCATCTGGGATGCCACATCTCTGATTTCTTTCCCCAGCCCATGACGGCTCAGCATTGCTATTGGTTGCTCCAAATGTTTGCTCGTGTTTAAGGCCACAGAGTTATTGCTCAATAAATACTCCAAACATGCTCGTGCCTCGCTTCCTACCCTCATTCCTGATACCAGTTCACAGCTCTGTCGTTCTCAAAGTTGTCCCTTGTACTTAGGACAGCCTGTTTGTCCTGCTTCATCAAACCATCCTGTTTCAGATCCCTCCCTCTTGAGTGAAACCTTCTACCATGGTCTCAGAAGGAAGGTCCCTCCCTCTCGCCACCCCACCCTGAGAATCTGCAGAGGCAGGAGTAATAGCAGAATTGAAATAAAATGTCAGTTTCAGTTAACCTGAGCCAGGCACACTTTCGCCAGGTGTTTCAGATCTCGCCTCCTGGGGCAGATGAGGATCAAAAGAGCAAAGGTTGAGGACCTTTTGTCCCCAAGACTACAGCCTAGAGTGTCAGAGTCAGCACCTGCTTTGCAATGGACAGGGTATGGACTTGTCCTCACATTTCGATTTCAGGAACGAGCAGAGCATCCTGCGTCCGTTAATTCATCAACGTCATCCTTCAGTTACATAGCAAATAGTGATGGGGAGGTTTAGTTGTTTGATTGCTGAAGGTTTTACAATCTAACTTTAAGCATGTCTTAAACTGCAGATCTTTTCACAACATATTATATCTGACCGAACGCACTTGAATTTGATAAAATGCAGCTTCTTCATTTGACCCTCCATGGTATTTTGCAGTGCAGTTAAAGAGCACTGGGCTGGGGCTAAGGAGAACTGGAGAGGAATCCTGTCTCTCCTGCTTAACAGTAGGAAAGTCCCATGACCTCTCCCACCCCAGCCTCAGTCTCGCTTTCCATAAGATGGGCACGATAATACTCCTGCCAACACCACAGGAGTGGCTGTACCTTATTAATCTCAGTGTCTCTGGCCGTCGATACAAGCTGCCCTGCCTACGTCACAGGAGTTGCTGTACCTTATTAATCTCAATGTCCTTGGCCCTCAATACAATGCCTGACGTATAACAGCCTTTCCAGAAACATGAGTGAAGTGAGTGAAGTCATTTAGTCGTGTCCGACTCTTTGTGACCCATAGACTGTAGCCTACCAGGCTCCTCCGCCCATGGGATTTTCCAGGCAAGAGTACTGGAGTGGGTTGCCATTTCCTTCTCCAGAGGATCTTCCCGACCCAGGGATCGAACCCCGGTCTCCCACATTATTGGCAGACGCTTCACCAACTGAGCCACATGACACCAAAATGATTGTAGTTGTTAATCCATTGAGAAAGTAATAACAGAAGACCTTTTGGTTGAATCAAGCATGACAGGCACAAAAGCCTCATCTCTACTTAAGAAAATTCTGTGCATCCTTTAAGACCTAATTCAAATGCAGTTTTACCCACTAAGTGGCCCACCTCTCAACCCTAAGATAGAAAAGAGTCGAGGAAGGTCAGGTAGATCGGGGCACCTGGCCATACATAGGAGGTACTGCTCCCTGGACGGAGCTCTGGAGAGCTGCCAGGGGGAGAGAGCCAGCGCAGGTTATGGAGTGTGGACACCCAGGTCCTGCCTGGGAGGAGGGGCACACCAAGGTCCCAGAGCAAAGCAGGACTCTGAGCTACGCCACGAGGGCAGAGATGGAGCAGATAGGACATCTGAGAACAAAGTGGCAGGGGGGAGGTCTGTGGAGCCAGCAGAGACAGTGGCATATTCTCTGAATCAAGTTGCATGGAGACCCATCCTGCCCTTTCCCAAGGGGCACTTTGCCCTTCCTGGGGCGCAGCCCACACTGCCTGTCTTTGTGTTTCTTCAAATGTGCACATCCTTCATCCCTCCCCTAATATCAACTCTTTCAAGGCAAGTCCAGACCTTACTCATCTTTGTACCCCTTTCCCAGCCTACACCCAAAGCCTAGCCCTATGTCTTGCCTCAAGCCACTCTAATAAATATTTGCTTGATGGATTATGAAAACATGACACTCCTTGGTTTCCAATAGGATCAAATAAAACATGGTCTGAGATACCATTGAACTTTATAACCTAGTTCACTCATCTAGTTTTGTCATCTGAGTTTTGCATTTTCTTTCTTATCATTTAGCGTTTTACAGCACACGGTGTACTTATCCAAGATCACTCACTGCTTACTGGGCTCTATGTGTCATACGAAACCATTTGGCTCCCATTTGTCGAGCCTTGTGGCAAAACTGATGGGCGCTGGCCAGAAACATTGGGCACCCCTTGCCGAGCGCAGAGTTATTGCTCAGAGAGCCTGCTAAGCTGGGACTGTATTTCTCAACTCTCCTTACACCCAACTGAGGCTGCAGTTCTCATCACGTCATGTGATCAAAGTGGGTGCCTCTCACCTCTAAGGACACTGAAAAACAAATAGGGCTTTTCCACTCTCTCCTTCACCACCTGAAGGCAGAAGACTCGAAGGTTCCAGAAGATGGGGGAGTTACAGGATGGAAGCCTGGATCTCTGGGTCACCACGTGGAGGAACGCCTGCCTCCTGCTTTCCCTGCGGAGTCTGTTACCAGAAATAAACTTTAATTATAAAAAACCACTGGAATTTGGCTCTGAACTGTTCCAACAGCTAGGGTTACCTTAATTATTTCACTAAATGCTTCTAATAGCCTTGCGTGGTAGGTACATTCACCAGCTCTCTTTGTATTTTCCAATTGAATACACTAACACGTTACTTAGATAAGGTGTCCAAGCTAATAAGTGCCAGAGCTGGAATTTAACTTAGGTTTGCCTGTTTCCAAATGCCATATTTTCCCTCTCTGCCCTGTCCTGTCTCCCATCCATCAGTGACCTTGGACTCTGTCTGTGACATCATTTTTAAATTAGGGGTTTCTGACCTACTCTTTTAAGAAGCGGCTTAGAGACATGCCTCCCCTTCCCTTCACAGAACTCCTTCTATCACCTGGAAGAGTTATGGATGCCAAACCCTGGAGTGTTCTACAAAGAACTTAATTTCTTTCTCACCTGCCTCGACACTTTTTTTTTTTACCACCAGAATTAAATTATTTCTCTAAGGAAATATTTAAACTTAATACTGCTTGGCTTCTGTGTTTTCTACCAGTTGAAAGGGTGAGAAGAGAATTCATTTGGGGTTTTGAGTGGGGAAAGAAAATGGGGGAAAAAAGAGAACCTGTTTGGATTCGTCGAGTCCAGCCTGGCCTTTGCTGCCTTCAGTAAGCTCTCAAAACCTTTGTACTGGTTCTCAGGCACTTTGTTGATGAAATGTATGCCACCGACGGTTTTGCCTGGGTTAGTTCTGTTTCTTTTTCACTTCCGATTGAGGCACAAGAAAGTTCACATGACTTATCCAGCATCATATGTAGCAAGTGACAGAGCAGAAAAGCAAATTATATCAGCCTGAAAAGGAATAAGGAAAGAAAGGTCAGTGCAAATTCATCTGCAAGAAGGAGCTTTTAAAATGACAGGGGTTTCTTTCTTTCTCACCCTTTACATATAAAATGACAGTAAACCAGCTTAGAAAGGAGAGGGGTGGGAAGCGTAGGCAATTCAGGTTCAAATAATTGAAACTAGCTCTTCTAGCTACTTTCAAAAGTCACCTTTCTAAAATGTATGTACTGGTCACCCTCTTAAAGTATATTAATCATTCCTTGTGACTCCAGATAAACATCAGTCTTTAAACTGGATTGTGAATAGAGAATACCTTCAGAGAATGCTGAAGAAAGCAAGGCTTTTGGTCTCTACATTCAACATCCTCAAAGTGGTGTGTGTCACGGGTTCCATGCAGCCCTTGAGGACAGGGACATTAGTCCTTTTTGCTCAATAACGTAGCTCAAGGGCCTAGACTAGTCCTGACACGTAGCAGTTGCTCAATGAGCACGTGTTTAGTGATTGAGTAAACAGATGAGAGTTTTACTTTCTAGTGATTTCATCTCCTCCTTCTTTATCAAGTCATGTGTTGACATCATTCCCTTGGCCCTTAATTTGCTATTCCTAATCTACTTTGAGTTGGGAAACTAAAATAGATAGATAGATAAAGACATCGCGATATAACTTCATAGAACTTTTAGAACTTTGCGCAATGCTGGAAATTCCTCTGTGTGCTATCAACTTACCACTACTGAGTCATTGAAGTATGGCTAGATCAGCTAAGGGAATGAATTTTACTCATTTTGTCTAATTCTAATTAGTTTAAATTAAATTTAAATAACCGTGTGTGGCTGATGGCTACTGGCCTGGACAACACAGGTCTTGAACAAGATGCTAAATAAGAAATAAGGACTTGTCTGAAAGTCAGGGTATAAATATTTTGAAAATTCAGCAGTTTTTTTTTTTTAATTTATTTCTGCCCTGATATGAGTGAATAATGAAGCCGATTGAAATGCCCTCCAGGAAACCCAGGGACTGAAGGGGAGCTGGACAATGATTTGGCTCAAGGAGGACAGTTCAGTTTTCATGCTAACCAATGGAGGGCAAAAGTGGCTGAAGGTGAGAAGCAGGGAAGCTTGGTCAAGAGTGTGTCCAAGTCCAGGAGAATCTGGAGAGAAGAGCCGCTTTTTTCAGGGATTCCTTCCATCCTGATCACTCAGGGCTGAGAGCAGGGCAGGCAAAACCACCCAAGACACCCAGGACCAGCTCAGAGTCCCCTTGGGCCCAACGCACACACGTGGCATCAGTCTGGGTGATGACAGTATGCTGATGAGGGTCCTCGGGCTTTTTTAAATCCACATACTTCTCATGACTTTTCCAACACAAGGCTTCAAGCAACCAGAATAAGCATCAGTGTTCTTCTCTGTTTGTATCCTAAGAGGCGAGGATAGTTCTAATGTCATTGGGAAGCTATTATCTAGTATCTGAGTAGACACTGGGTCTTCCAGGGTGTCTGTGTCCTGCAGGGGGACTTGCTGGCTTTCTGAGTAGAATAGGGGTAGCTCAGCTGGCTGGAGGGAGTCCATCCATCCTCTGCATCTTTGTCTAAGGTATTCCCTGAAGCTCCAACAACCTCAGCAAGTTAGACCTCAAGAATCCTACACCAAATTCAAGGTCTATTGTGTTCAGAAATGGCATCTGTCCATCTCTGCAGGGAGGGAGAGCCACAGTTCTGGATGCTGATACACACATACCTCTTTCCCGGCCAAGGATAATGTTGCTCATCTGCAACCTGTAGGTACTTGCCACCTGCTAGCACAGCCATCAGCTCCTAGTGAAAGCGACAGCTCTGATCTCAACCACCCACACTGAGGCACCAGATCCTATTTCAGCATCAAATCTATGCAGTTCTTTAGTTTTTGAAATAAAGATATGCACAGATAAATATTCATGTGTCTATTTAACAGAATATAAAAGCAGTAACTGGGACTTCGCTGGTGGTCTGGTGGTTAAGAATCCACCTGCCAATACAGTGGACATATATTTCTGCCGATACAGTGGACATGCATGCATTTGATCCCTGGTCACAGAAGATCCCACATGCCGTGGGGCAACTAGATCTGAACGCCACAACCACGAAAGTGCGTGCGCCCAGAGCCCGTGCTCCGCAACGAGAGAAGTCACCACAGTGAGGAGCCCGGGCATTGCAAGGAAAACCCAGTGCAGCCGTAAATAAATATTTTAAATAAATACATGAAATCAGTAACTGATTGTTAAAGAAAACGTAAGAACAAACAAACGCGTAAACAAAAACATCGTAAGACTCTCACCCAAAGGCAACCTCAGGTGCCATTTGGTTGTTTCTTGCCTGTCATTTCTCTTTGCATTGAGTTTCCCTCTTGACCTAGTTACAGCCATGTTATAATCAGAGTCTTGGCTTTTTGCTCCATTGCGAGCTTTTCCCTTGTAATCATACAGATTTAGTAAGCATCATTTGTAATGCCCACAGAGTATTGCGTTAAAGGAACTATCAAACTCTCATATCTGTTTACTCATCCCCCTCTTGAAACACAATTTTTCCCAGGACTGTGCATTTCTAAATTATGATAGCAAATGGCTCTCTGTGCAAAGGCTTGCCCCCAACATATGCCACTTTTGGGGAAACTGTCCTCAGTATGGACTCATAGAAGAGGAATTTCTGAAGCTAGGGTCAGGAACAGGAGCCAAGATCCAGAGTGGACCAGAGCCAAGCTTATGAATCAATAATCTTGACCTTCTTGGTGTTCCAGCTCCCAAACACAAGACATACTGCCACAGGATCACCTGGGTATTACCAGGGCATTATCAGCAACCTGGGATTATCAGATCGCTAGGTGATTTCTTGCTAATCACTGCTTGTGATCAATAGGAGTTCCAGGCAGGAACATATTTTGAAGAATGTGAGTTTTCTGTTTACCTGTCGCTACTAAAACATTGGCTCAGTGGTAAAGAATCTGCCTGCCAATGTAGGAGAGGAGGGCTCAGTTTTGGGGTTAGAAAGATCCCTTGGAGAAGGAAATGGCAACCCACTCCAGTAACCTTGCTTGGGAAATCCTGTGGAAAGAAGAGTCTGCCAGGCTACAGTCTATGGGGTTGCAAGAGTCAGACACAATTTAGCAACTACACAGCAACAGATTAAAACTACAGATAACAGGGACTTTCCTGGAAGTTCAGCAGGTAAGACTCCACAACTCTACTGTGGTGGGGGTAGGTGGAGGGTTCCACCCCTAACTGGAAATTAAGAGCCACTTGCTTCATGGCATGGCAAAACAAAACAAAAACCCTGCAAACAACAGACCTATTCTTAAGCCTGGCCTCTTGGTAGGGGGGAAAAACACTCATAACAGCAATCGGTTCATTCTCTAGCTCCTTTTCTGATGATTCATTTAAAGTTTTTTAATCATCCCACATAGAGACTTGGAAGTTGAAGTCCTGCCGGTTAAAAGACATACCTTTACCTTATAAGATTTCTGAAACTTAGCCCTTTCTCATGCAGACTTTTTTTTTTAATAGGAGTATAGTTGCTTTACAATGTTGTGTTAATTTCTACTGTCTAGCAAAGTGAATCAGCTGTCTGTATACATATATCCCCTCTTTTTTGGATTTCCTTCCCACTTTGGTCACCACAGAATATGGGGGTCCCTGTGCTACACCGTGGGTTCTCATTAGATAACTCATTCAGACTTGTATTCCTCTACTCAGTATTTCCCTTGCTGAGTCTATCTACAATTTCCACTGCCACGATTCCGGAGTCTTTTCACTGGGAGACAAAGAGAGGGTCTCATCAGTTTTCATCATGACCCTAGAAGAGGTAGCTGCAATTTGCATCACAGAACAGTACACGTCCACCAAAGGAAAAGTGATTGAGAGTCACCGATGGGATCCTCCAAGAAGGAAATGCGACCCTGGCTCAAACCCAAGGAGTGCACAGAACACTCAAAACTCTTCTGCCTCCCTGAACCCAGGCCTGCTGCCTTGGTGTTCCTTTCACTAGGAACAATGACTTCACACAAATCAAAGCTGAGCAGTAATGACAGAGTCAGAAACTGAGTCAAAAAGCAGAGACCATATTTGTTTTTCTCTTTCTGACTTTTCACTCTGTATAACAGGCTCTAGGCTCAGCCACCTTGTTAGAACCGACCCAGAGAGTCTATTAATGCATATATATGAGATGATTTTCTAGATTTCAAGGATTTTCAGGGAAGGAATGGAGATGCAGATGTGGACAGAGATCGGGCTTGGGGATGCAGTGGGGGAGGGAGAGTGAATGAATGCAGAAGGCAGCATCAACTCGGACACACTATTTCAGACATAAGATGGAAAGCTGGTGACTAGTTGCTGCATGGAGAAGGCAACGGCACCCCACTCCAGTACTCTTGCCTGGAAAATCCCACGGATGGAGGAGCCTGGTGGGCTGCAGTCCATGGGGTCGCTAAGAGTCTGGCACGACTGAGCAACTTCACTTTCACTTTTCACTTTCATGCATTGGAGAAGGAAATGGCAACCCACTCCAGTGTTCTTGCCTGGAGAATCCCAGGGACGGGGGAGCCTGGTGAGTGTAATTATGGCCTATTTGCAGAACCAACACACGATTGTAAAAATTGTTTTAATGAAGTTAATATTTATATATATTTAGCAGAGACCAATTCTGGAGCTTGCAGAACTTCAGGCCAAGGTGGATGTGATCCCAGGGGCTGCCACCCAATGGGGCTGGAGGGAAGCATCCTGCCTCCTGTGTCCTGGCCCCACGTCAAAACCACTCTCTCAGAGGAGGCGCTGGAAAGGTGTCTGGGTATTAATTTGTCTGTTGTGAGAGGTTTTAGTGCTGCTATAAATCACTCCAGATCACAAACAGCCTCCACGAAGATATCCCTGAGCTGCGTGAACTTGGTGAGACCTGAAAAGAAGACACTCTACCCATGCTGGGAGGAGGTGGAGGGAGCCAGATTACAGGCCAGTGTTAATCAGCTGATGTGGATAAGAGGCTGTGGTTCTGGTCCCACAGAATCACTCCACAAGCATGAAACTGGTGGGTGTCACGTCCTGGTAGTCAAGAAATTTTTAAGGAGGATTTCTCAAAAATAAGATGTGCTGAGACTCAGAAGCTGTGCCTCAAGGTAAAAGGGACGGGGTCATGGAAGGGCCATGTGCAGTTGTCTGGGAGATGCTTCCTTTTAATATTAGACAAGCAGTCAGCCGGATTCAGATAGAGAAGTTGAGAGGCTAGTCCATGAGGTGGGGACTTGGCTGGGTCATGGTGTCATTTTAAAGAAAGAAAATTCGCTAGAGTTTGAAGTCATCTCACCAAGTCTTCAATGATTCTCAGGCCCTGGCATGGCCTGGTACAAAGAACCCACCCCAAGGTCCAATCTCTAGCATTCACAAGGGAAACAGAGGCGGGGGCAGAGGAGTGGAAGCAAGTGCTTGTGAAAAATCTTATTTTCTAACATTTTTCATTAAGATACCCGTTCTTTTAGAGTGGGTAAGAAAGGCTGAAAATTCCAGACCCATTCGCCAAAGGTCTTTAGGTAGGTCCAGGAGTCTGTGCTTCCCTGGTGGCTCAGAGGTTAAAGCATCTGCCTCCAATGTGGGAGACCTGGGTTCGATCCCTGGGTTGGGAAGATCCCCTGGAGAAGGAAATGGCAACCCAATCTAGTATTCTTGCCTGGAAGATCCCATGGACGGAGGAGCCTGGTGGGTTACAGTCCACGGGGTCACAAAGAGTCGGACATGACTGAGCGACTTTACTTTACTTAAGGAGTCTGTGGTGTTAAGAGGCCTCCTGCCCCATCGCGCAATTCCAGTATCGGTGGCTGAAGGACCCCTTGTAACCAAGACACCCTTGGAGCCCCGAGCGTGGCTCCATTCAGGGGCCCCAAACGTAACATTTGCAGTGTTGAGTAACTCTCAGATGAGCTCTGTGGTCCTGGGGTGAAAATGCCATGAATTCTTGGCCCTTCTTTTGGAATGAATCACAGAAGGAAGACTCTGCGCTCATTCTCTGGGTGTACAAGCCAGTGACTCAATTCTAGCAGCAGCATTCTTGTAAGATGGCCTTTGGGGGCCACCTAAGCCAAAGAGATAGTCAAGTACACTGACTCAGCTAGCCGACTGGGGCCACACCACCCCCTCAGAGTGACCTTTACTGATCACGTTATCGTCACCTTGACCTTTATTCCCCCTTTCTCATTCCACCAGAAATGCAACCAAGCAACAGAGCGTAAGCAAGAAAGAAATGTTTGCTGTTTCAAACCACTGAGCTATTGGGGGTGCTTCTTACTGGGGCAAAAAGCTGCTTGACAGACACAGCTCTGCACCTTGATAGACGCAAGAATGTAGGATATTCTTTCACCCCACATACTTCTTTAAATGCCTACTCTGTGCAAGGTAGTGTTCAAGCATAAATGTACAAACTTGACAGAGCATCAGGCCATCCCTTACCATTTGGCATTATCCCCTTCTGCTACAGAAACAAATCATGTCACTCTTCCACTCAGAGCCCTTTATTGGTTCTCCAGCCTATTTATTTGTTTATTTTTATTTTTTATTTTTTTGACTGAGTGGCATGCAGAATCTTGGTTCCATGACCAGGGGTTGAACCTATGCCCCTGGCAGTGGAAGCATGGCTTCCTAACTATTGGACCGCCAGGGAAGTCCCCTCCAGCCAATTTAAAATTAAAGCCCAAGTTCTTTATGAGGGCCTGGAGGGCCCCCCAGGGTCTGGCTCTTGTCTCTTCTGTGACCTCATTTGCTACCTCTTTTATCACCTGTTCCTGCTGCCACCCTGGCTTTCTTGCTGTTCCCAAAATATGCCAATGTGCTCCTGCCTCAGGGACTTTGCACTTGCTGTCTTTTCTTCCTTGACCTAAAGCTCATTCCCTCCCCTCCTTTCAGTTTTTGCTCAAGTGTCACCTCCACCTAGAAGCCTGCCTTGACCACTAGTTTGAATTGAACCCTTCTTCCTTTGCTCTCTCATCCCCCTTCCCTGCTACAACTCTTTCCATTGTAAATATCACCATCTAAGGAGTTCTCAGAGCATGGTGCACCAACCCTGAAGCTCTCTGAGACTTATTCAAACTATTTTCATAACACAAAAATGCTATTTGCCCTTTTGTGTGTGTTGACATTTGCACCAATGGTACAAAGGCAGTGTTGAGTAAAATTGCTGGCACCTTGGCATGAATCGGATCAGGCACATCAAACTACTATTGGTTACTGTGTCTCTTGCTGCCTGCCACACTCACAATAGAGAAGGTGGTAGTTTCATGTAAGAATGTCCCTGAGAAATGAGTGAAGACGATTCATTTTTATTAAATCTTGACCCTTGAGCATATGTCTCTCTAATATTCTTTATTAAAAATATTTATTTGGCTGTGCCAGGTCTTGGTTTGGACACGTGGGATCTTTAGTTGCAGGATGCAAACTCTTAGTTACAGCATGTAGGATCTAGTTCCCTGAGAGAGGGAATCCAGGTCCCCTGAATTGTGAGTGCAGAGCCTTATTCACTGGATCACCAGGGAAGTCCCTCTAATATTCTGAGGAATATGCACCAAGCTCTTCTATCACCTACCAAGAAGGGATAGTTTTTGTGCTTGTGTGATGCTTTGAGCTGTAAACTGAATCGACTGCTTCTTTCATGGACTATGTTTTACTTAAAAGAATGACTGGCAAATTATGATCATTCCAACTTGGGTATTTGGCAGATATTTTCTAGAAAATAACTGATGGCGTTTGCTGCCAAAGACAAAATACTGGCTTTCAAGCAAAAATTTAAATATTTGGAAGACTTGGATCTGTTACTTCCCAAAACTTTAAGATTTTTCTGATGAGATTGGAGATGACATGAATAAATGTGATTTTGGTATTGGATCATGAAAAGCATGAACTTTTGAAAGAATCTGCATAACATGGCGAATCAGTTCTTTACAAATGACCAATTCGTAAGGCCTGGGTAAAAGACCCACTGAAAGTACAAGGTAGACCAACGGATTTTAAGGAAATAGAATATTGACATGGTTTCAGATTCAACATTGCAACCAACCTTTAAGAAAAGACTCCTTGTTGAGTTCTGATGTAGTATGAGAGAAGAATATACACAATTAAAAGGCCATTCAAATATTCCTATAGGAATTTCTAACTACCTATCCACGTGAGGTCAGATTTTCTCCATCCACTTCAGTCAAAACAATATATCGCCACAGGCTGAGTGCAGAAACAGATGAGAATTCAGTCAGAAAAAAAAGAGCTCTGCCAAAATAATATGCCACTCTTTCCTCTAAGTTTTCATTTTGGAAAAAATAGCAGTTTTTCACTGGATATACATTATTTATACTAAAATGTCATGAGCATATTGTTGCTTTTGAATGTTCATATATGAATATTTTCAATTGCTCAGCTTTGATTTCTAGGGTTGTAATCTTCAATAGTGATAACCTATGTAGAAAAAAAGCTCTGAGTTTCTCAGTCATTTTTAAGAATAGAGCGAGTTTCTGAGGCCAGCGTTTGAGAACAGCTACTATATATAGCATGGGTTATTTTTCGTCCTCCTCTTTTAGAATGCAAACTACATGAAGGCAGGGGCTGTTTTCTGTCATGTTCACTGTCCCAGAGGTTAAAAAAGTGCCTGGTGTTGAGGCACTCAGTAAAGATCTGTTAAATGAATGAACAACATCATCCTCGCTTCTCTGAACATCTCTGCGGCACGATCCACAAGACCAAGCTAAGGCCTGATGCTCTTGCATCTGCCGTAAAACATTTTCCAGCTTCCTGCCATCTTCTATCCAAACCACTCTTGCCCCACTCTACCATTCTGAACTCCAGTGCTTTGACCCATCTCACTCACCGTGACCCAAGGCCACCCCTCAGCTTGTCTGTGTGTCCCCACTTGCCTTTCCACCAGCCTCCAAGACCCCAGTCCCACGTCATGATCCCTATCTTTTCCACGGCTTAAAGCCCAGCACTGAAGAAGCACCTTTGAAGTGAATAAATGCCTTTTACATGAACAAATGATATGCAAGGTGAACATCCTTTAGAACCAATAAGCTTATGTATACAAATACGCAGAAGAGTGTTTCTAGCATTCAGTCAAAACCTTTCTCCAGTACAGCCTGGATCTCACGCATTTAGCTCTACCCTTCCCAAAGGTTCGCTGGCTGACCCTCACTGGCACTTGCACCAGAGCTCATCTCCCAGCCTCTACCTTGTGGCCACAGGTCCAGGTATTGATCCCTTACAGGAGTCCTGGCCTTAGTGGTAACAGTACATTTCTTGAGCACCTACTATGTATCAGTCAAACATATATTCAACCTCCTCAGACCTTCCCACAACCTCATAAAGAAGAACGCAAAGAAATCAAGTGTCATGTCTAATGAATTTGTTGTGTCTCCATCCCCTAGCACAGTGCCTGGTATACAGTATGTGCTCAACCAGTATTTAGCGACTATGTGGATTAATGATTGAGTCCCATCCCATTTTACAGATGAGCAAACTGAGCCTCCTCAAGGGTAAGCAGCCTGTCCATCGTGTCATTCTCCCTCCACATATTCAGGGCACCAATGGTATACACCTTCATTTGGCCCCCAAGCCTCTCTCCCCACTAGCCACTCAGTTTTCAACCACAGACCTTCCAGTCTCGGCTCGTTCCACTGTTCATTCAGTAACAAATCTCTGGGTGGCAGCCACCTGAGACAAGGCACCTTGGGGCTCCCAACCCTGCCATCCTCGGCATAACAAGCAGGTGTGCTTTCAAAGTGTGCTAAACCCCTGGCATGAAACTTCTTGATCTCAGCTGGTTGGTCCAGAGCAGCGACAGAGCAGGAGGACCAGCTCACAGTGCAGAGAGCAGCAAGCAGGAAGCTGTCCCGCCTGCAACGAGCATGAAGCTAAGGGCCCTTCTTCCAGTCCCCCTCAGCTTCTGCTGCTGGGGGAGGAAGAGTGAAGCAGGAGGGCGGGGAAAGGCAGACTGACCTGTACACTCAAAATGCGCCCAGTCTCCCCACCTGCGGCTGCTGTTTTTGCTGGAAGGCCATAGGCACGTGACCTGGCCAAGCCTAGGTTCGCTCATGCTTTACCTTCTGAAGGCTTCTAAGAGCTGCATGTAACTAGAGGAAACAGAGCCAGGAAGGCCAAGATCGGCCCCTCCAAGGGCTGGCCATAAGCATCCTTTGCTCGGTTATTGCCACCAGCAGTACAGGGAGCAAGTGGGCCCTTGTGTGTATGAGCTGACTGTGCATCAGAGAAGAAGCACCAGGGACCCAGATGGGATTGGAAGGCCTGAGCCTGGGGTCCCCAAGGCCTCTGGTGTTCACTGTGGACGAGGAACAGTACCTACTTGGCAATTGATTGGAGAAGAGACACAAGAGGGCCAGGCCCTTCTCCTACAACCACCTCAGAGAACAAAGTGGCTGGGGTGCGGTCACCCCTCTCCTAAATTTTTTTCTTGCTTTGCAACTTTAAAAGTGATAAATTTTAAAAGGAGAAAATTTGACTAGTACATAAAAGCCCTAAGAAGAAAACTGAAGTGAAAGTGTGAAAGTGAACCCGCTCAGTCGTGTCCGACTCTTTGCGACCCCGTGAACTATAACCTGTAAACCCATCCACAAACCTTCCAGTTCCTTCCTGGACACATACCTTAATATTTTTAACATTGCGATCTCATGATGGGCTTCCCTGACAGCTTAGTTGGTAAAGAATCTACCTGCAATGCAGGAGACCGCGGTCTGATTCTTGGGTCTCATTCGTTCGATCTCATAATGTTCACACTGTTCTGTAAACGAACAGTTTTATACCAAGCCCTGAAGGGCGAATGTTTTCTTTATCACAATAAATAAGATGGTGCTATATTAAAAGCATACAGAGTAGCATGCTACTATATACTATTGTGCAGTATATTATACTACTACATAGTATACTGTATACTGTTTATCATCATCTGGAATTTATTGAGGCATTCATTGTTTTTTACCTCTGCTCTCTTATTATTGAACTTTATCACTTTTCCAAAAAATGTGCTGAAGATCTTAAATTGGGCACTTCAATGATTGCCTTAGGACTTTGACTAGAAATGGCATTATTGGGTCAAAATGTAAGCATACCTTTGTTTTTTAACAGATGCATTAAGGCATAAGGCTTCCCTGGTGGCTCAGACAATAAAGTGTCTGCCTGAAATTTGAGAGACCTAGGTTCAATCCCTGGCTTAGGAAGATCCCTTGGAGAGGGAAATGGCAACCCACTCCAGTACTCTCACATGGAAAATCCCATGGATGGAGGAGCCTGGTAGGCTACAGTCCATGGGGTTGCGAAGAGTCAGACACAACTGAGCAACTTCACTTTTAAGGTATAACTAACATACAATAAGTTACTTGTATCTAAAGTGCACAGTTTTGTGATTTTTGACATGGGCTCACACCCATGAAACCATCGCCATAATCAAGGTAAGGAATGTGTCCATCATCCCCGTAAGTCTCTCTGAGTCCCTTTGTCATCTCTTGCCCTCTCCACTCTCCCCCTCCCCGGCACCACTGTCCTGCTTTCTGTCACTGCAGACTGGTTAGCATTAACTAGCATTTTACGTACACGGATCAGACACTATGGACTCTTTTCCCTCTGGCTTTTTTACCTAGCATAATTACTTTGCAATTCATTCACATTATTGCACATATCAATAGCTCCTTCCTTTTTATTGCTAAGTAGTATTCCACACATAATTTTTAACATTCTTCATACATACTACCAAAGGTTTGTGGGGGAAGGTTTCTCAAAGCCCTCCGTCATAACAGCAAAGTAATTCAGAACAGTAGTCATGTATGGATGTGAGAGGTGGTCTACAAAGAAGGCTGAGTGCCAAAGAATTGATGCTTTCGAACTGTGGTGTTGGAAAAGACTCTTGAGAGTCCCTTGGACAGCAAGAGGATCAAATCAGTCAATCTTAAAGGAAATACAACTCTGAATATTCATTGGAAGAACTGATGCTGAAACTGCAGCTCCAATACTTTGGCCATCTGATGCAAAGAGTTGACTCACTGGAAAAGACCCTGATGTTGGGAAAGATTGAAGGCAGGAGGAGAAGGGGACAACAGAAGATGAGATGGTCGGTTGGCATCACCAACTCAATGGACATGAGTTTGAATAAACTCTGGGAGACAGTCAAGGACAGGGAACCCTGGTGTGCTGCAGTCCATGGGTTCACAAAGAGTTGGACATGACTGAGTGGCTGAATAACAACCCCTGAAACCCTAGGATCAAAATGCCACTTGTCCCAAGAACACCATTCTGTCTTCTGAATTGCTTGGCCTCTAACACAAATTACCGGGAACAAATAAAAATGACCAAGAATAACTGCAAGAGCAGAAGGGCAGGGATGGGCAGCAGAGAGTCCTTGGGGTCCTGATGGCTCGTTCACACCTCAGCCCTCCAAGCCCAGAAGGGACCCATTTCCTGGATGCTGCATTGCTGGCAGGAACCTGCAGTAACTCAGCTTCTGATCGCTGACAGTCATGAGCAATCCCAGAGCAGGGTAGGGGGACCAGGCAGCCCACACCAACAAGTGTGTGTGGGGCACCCCTGCTCTTCTTATAACCATGTACTAACATTGTATTGATACAGGCAAATGTAACTATAAAACAGCAAAAAGCCAGAAAACAAACAAACAAACTGTATTTGCTTTGCTACTAGACTGTAAAACCACTGCGGGGTAGAATTTGTGGCTGACTCATCTTTCTCCAGAGCCTCTCACTCTGGTCAATTCTCAGTACACTTTCGCAAACGCTGTTGATGACGTGCTGTTTGAAATAGCTCAGCCCCTGCCCAGCACCATGAGAGAGAAATCAGGTGACCGCAAGGCAGACCAGCTAGGGCTAGGGGCTATGGGCTGTGGGCTGCTACGATCAGGAAGGCTATGTCTTTCAGATGACAACAAATGTGTGAGTAGCTGTGATATAGTTCATTCCATGGGTCACACTAACGTGCTCATAACAAAATCAGGAGAAACACTCATGACAATTGCAGTTTCCATTTCTGTAACTGATCACATGGTAGCTGGTGTTTATAATTCCCTCTCCCACTACCTACTCTGTATTCCCTTTGCCATCAGCAAGAACCTCCGCTGGTTGTGGTTCTTTACCTGGTGGGACGACCCAAACCTTCTTTCCCAAAAGGTCTGAGTCATTAGTAGTCCTGCCTGGGTTGGGGTGTTGTAGTTTTCCACTGACCTTAAGCACAGGGCGTAGAGATATTAAGACAGGCCCTAAGGAGCTCCTGTATTTCAGACACACTCTTTCTTACCTCTGCTATGGAGGAGCAATGCTGTTTCCCCTTGAGAGTCAGGTTCAGTCACCCCAGTTAATGCTGTAACTCCCTTGTGTACCTGGTGATTCAGATGAAAGAGGAGGCCAGAGTGGCTGGTGGCCACCTGAGCTTCCAGTTTAATAGAATCATTACTGCATTTGCTGGTGGAAGCCTTCCTCCCTCTGGATCTAAGACCTCTAAGCCAGCAGAACATAAAGTCACAGGAACAGGAAGCAAAATCTGCAATGGGTGTTGATGCTGGGAAACATTGAGGGCAAGAGGAGAAGATGGCAGAAGATGATGTTATCTAACCAGAGATGGACTCAATGGACGTGAGTTTTAAGCAAACTCTGGGAGACAGTTAACAGGGAAGCTTGGTGTGCTGCAGTCCGTGGGGTCCCAAAGATCCGGACATGACTGAGCAACTGAACAACAACTCCAGGACGTAGCCTTCTCCCTACTCCCCTCCTACAAGCTGCTCTACTTCCTTCAACACACAGGCACATGTCTTCTCTTTAAACCCACTTCTGAATTCCCCAGGTGGAGTCAGCCACTCCTTCTGTCCCCTTTGTTTTCTATTTTATTCAAATAACTTGTCTATTCATTCAGTGAGTTTATTGCGAGACTCCTGTGTGCCAAGCACCCTGACCCTTCACCATATGGAATCCAGAGTCTAGGGAAGCCAGAAGACATTGGAAGCAACTCACCCATCCATATGTCAGGAGCAATGATGAAGATGTGCAAGGGGCACCACAGGCCGCTGAGGAAGAACACCTGTCAGAGGGTGGATGGGAAGTAACAGTGGCAAGGGGCACCACAGGCCGCTGAGGAAGAACACCTGTCAGAGGGTGGATGGGGAAGTAACAGTGGCTTTCTGGAGGAGCTGGGCCCTAAAATAAGCCTCTCTTCATCAACTCATAAGAGCAGTTTTCTAGGGTAAGAAATGAAGCAGGGGACAGGGAGCAAAGGCAGAGAGGTGGGGGGGGTGGGGGGGCAGGCGGGTAGGAGGTGGGTTCAGAAGGAAGAGTCAAAACCCCTACCCACCAGGAGGACCAGAGGCCAGTGCAAAGGGTGGAACAGTCAGCCTGGAGGTCAGGAGCATCTACTAAGGGACAAAGCTGGAAAGACAGGTGCAAACAAGGACACCCAGGACTCTATACTCTATGGTAAGTGGGCCAAAGGGAGCCACTTGAAAGTTTGTCTAAGTGACTTAGTAAGATGTATATTTTAGGCAAATCTCTTAAGAAACAGTGTGGAAGAGTGTTGCGGAAGGATGAGACCAGACCAAACAGACTAGCCAAGAGGAAATTCCAACAATCAACAAAAGAGGCACGAAGGACCTAAACTAGGGGATTCTGGGCTGGGATGCAGAAGTAGAGATGAGTATGACGGATGTTTTGAAGGCAAAATTCATGAGACTCAGGGATTGTAATGTGGGGGCAAAGAGGAGGGAGCGTTGACAGTGACAGGCAGGTTTCCAGAGTGGCTCAACTGTGGATGGTCTGTCACATCAACCAGGACAAGCTTGTCTGACTCACCTTTCCATCCTCAGAGGCCAATAGAATGTCTGAGATATAGCCAGGGCTGAATGAATGAATGCACCAGTCAAGAGTGGGGCCAGAGTCTTATCTCCATGTCCAACACCAAGGGGACATCTACACAGAGTGCAAAGTGGTCAGTGCCCTGGCATTGGGCAGCTGGATACCCTTGGCTTGGGGATGGCCCCCAGTCACCGTAGCCTGAGTGTCACAGGGAAAAGTGCTAAAAAAGGACTGGGCTATGGCAAGGCACAGAAGAAGCCAAATAGCCACAAATGGAGGTAGCTTAGATCCTTGTCACTTTCAAGCTATTGACAGTTTATCAGGTTAATGGCAGAAGAACTCCAGGAGCCAGAGGGAGGGAAGTTTCTGGAGACTTTAGTCAGCAAAAGGAACTGAACATGGATAAGATCCATGTTTACAAAGTCATGCGGAGGATACCTAGCAAGGTGGGTCTAGCCTCCTTAGTATAAAGAGGTTATTGACAGTGTTAGTCACTCGGTCATGTCTGACTGTTTGCGACCGCATGGAGCCTGTTAGGCTTCTCTGTCCATGGAATTCTCCAGGTAAGAGTCCTGGAGTGGGTTTTCATTCCCTTCTCCAAGGGATCCCCCCAACGCAGGGATCAAACCCAGGTCTCTTGCATTGAAGGCAGATTCTTTATCATCTGAACCACCAGGGTTATTAGAGGTCAACTAAATGGAAACTCTAGTCCCTGTAAAGGAAGCACATAGAATTGTTGAGGGGAGGAAAGATCAAAGACTACAACAGAATATTATAAGTGTTCGACTGATGATGGCTGATAGACTACCAGAAGTTATTCAGTCTTCCCATCCTTGTACAGGATGAGAAGACGAATGCTTTTACCCTCCATCTTCTCCCTTTTTGTCTTGTTGAGGACTCCTGTACGGGTTATATGGATCCCCACTGGGAACCTTCCTAGCTGAGTGTCCTTGAACAAGCTTTCCATCTCTCGTTCTTCAGATTCCTTCCAGTGGAACAATCGCCATAATATCAACCTTGGAAGACCTAAGGTCGAATAAGATCCTGCACATAGTATGTGCTCAATAAATGTTAAGATTTTATTCTTAGAGACAGAACCTCATCTTTAACTCAGACAAGATCAACCTTTCTGAATTTCCCACCCAAAATGAGATAATGGAGTATTTTGTACCCCAGGAAGAATTTTCTAAAGGAAAAACTGATTGTGTGGGGATAAGGAAAGAAAATCAGGCCCTCAATCCACCTGCAGATGGTGAGGATTTACATCCAGAGCAAGCAATGTTATGTCTTTCATTTAACACCTGTGATTCAGATCAGGGATCTGCACATCAGGCTGCTTGAGGGCTGGGCTCAGAACCCCCACTCCAGGACCACCCAGGAGTCCGAGCATCCACAGGATGCCTGCAGCTTGTTGACTTAAGAATATGAGCCATTGGAATGTACTACACCTGTCTGGACTGGCTCCTAGCCTTTTAGTCCTTCAAGGTGTTTAATTTAATCTGCAGAACTCTATGCAGTGGGACCATCATTCCCTCTGAGGTTACTGCTTGCTTTTATAACATCAGACTTGGAAGTTATAAAATTTTCAGAATGTGGGAAAAATACCAAGGGCCTACCCTTGGTTTGACCACCTACCAACTCTGTGGTCCTGAGTTAATCATTTCACTTCTCTAAGCCTCAGTTTCCTGGCCTATAAAACGAGGCTTCTAATTCCTATTTATCTCAAAAGGTCAGGAGGATCAATAAAATATTTTGTGCAGTATAAGCAATTATTTAAAATAAATATATGAAATATTTCTGGTCATTTCTGCTATATTAGTTAGGTTAGGCAACACCATGCTCCAAGAGTACAACTAACAGTCATTTCTTATTTAAAGTTAAACGTGGATTGGGTGGCTCTTGAGGGTAATGCTCCTCCATGCAGTGATTCAGGGATTCAGGCTGCCTGCTTCTTGAGATGCCAAAACTTCAACATCCAGCTTCCTGGATTATGGAAGAGGAAGAGACAGATGGTGACTTAGCCAGGATGTTGTTGTAGGCCGTGCTTGGGTTAGTTGTACATCACTTCTGCCCACATCCTGTCGTCAGAACCAATCACATGGCCCCAACCTAATTGGACACGAGAGTGAGAAATGTAGGGGAGCCCATGAGCCAGTGGACAAATACCACTATCTCAGCTACATCTGCACTAATAACAGTGATTTCACATGCTTATGAAAATGGAGGACAAAGTACAAAACCCTTAGAATCAGGCCAGCTGGATCCAAATCCAAGCTTTGTTGCTCACTAGCTGTATGAACTAGTTTGCTTAACTTTTCAGAACCTCAGTTTCCTCATCAGCAAAATGATTTAGCCATATGTGTATGTGTGTGTGTATAATATGTAGTATATATTCTTTTTCAGATTCTTTTCCTCTATAGGTTATTACAAGACAACAAATATCATTCCCTGTGTTATACAGTAGGTCCAGGTTGCAATATATTTTAGAATGTATCTTTACTCAGTTTTTCCTAAGCATTATTTAAACAAAGACAAAGTGAGTGCTATTGAGAATTACAAATTTAACAGTTTGCAATAACACATAATGGAAAATAAATGTACACATAATGTACACATATATGTAGGTATATGTGTACATATATGTATAACTGAATCATTTTGCTGTACACCTGAAGCTAATACAATGTTGTAAATCAACTATACTTCAGTCTTGTTCATAAAAAGAATTGCAGTAAGCTACAAGTTGAAGAGAAGCCTGAGAAACAGGAGCATAAAATAACTTAGAAGTCTTGTCTTTCCTCGTGTATTTAGAAATCTCAGCACAGATCCCATGGCCACACTCTCAGAGATCCAGCCATTTCTGTCTTCCCCCTCAGCCACTCGTAACTTGTGCTGTCTCTTCAGCGTCACATTCTCACTCCAGGCTGGAAGAATGAATGGGCCAAAAAGTGTCCTCACCCCCACACCCCTTCAAGGAGCACCACTCATTTGCTTCTCATTGGCCAAAAGAGTGTCACATGACAACTCCTGTCTGCAGGGGAAGCTGGTAAATATAGGTTCTTAGCACATGGTTCTGACAGTAAGGAAGAAGGGATGAATGGATACTGGCTGACCTAACAGTGTAAAACCAGATGGTATATGTAACCAGCTGATTCACAAAAGGGTTAAAGGGAGAAATAAAAAGTGTTAAGAGGTAACTCCCCACATCAATCATCTATATCCACAGTACTTCTACTGTTACTGACCAGGGTCCTTGGTCTCCTTAATTGATGGAAATTGATAGGAGGACAGATGAGAAATTCATGCATGGCTTTTCTGGGGCTTGTGGTTTGTGCTACAGCATGAAAGGGAAAACAAGCAGCAAGCACTCTTGCTCGCTCCACGAGGGCAGGTGAGCTGATCCCTCACTCCCCTTGATAGGCAGGTTGGGCCTGAGAGGTGGCTTAGGCGGTCTGCCCACCCCCTTGGTGGTGCTGTGTTCAGGGGTCACACACAGTATCCTGCTTTGTTTCTAGCACCTCAGAAGTGGCAGCTGTATTGGGGCCTTTTTGTATTTTATTATTCATAATTTGCCTCAACTGTGCATGCATGCATTTATTTTTTGGTCCTTTATTTGTATTCTGTTGCTTGAGGAGATGTTTATCTAAGTTCAAGCACTGCCGTAAAGAGTCCCAGGTCCCAGTCTTTACTGTCACTAAGCCTCAGTGACACGGAAAAGTCAATATCTAGGGTCAGCCGGGGGTCAGCTATGAGGTTCTGCTAATCTAGGCTGGACTAACATGTCTGGGAGTTGGCTGGCCCTTGGCTAATCTAGACTGGCCTCATCTGGAACAACTGGGATGACCTAGCTCTGCTCCCTGATGTCAATTCCTTCAACAGACTAGCTTGAACATGTTGCCATGGCAATGAGAGGCACAAGAGAATGAAAGGAAATACGCATGACTTCTTGGAATCTAGATTCGGAACCAATGCACATCATTTCCATTTGATCCTACTGGCCAAAACAGTCTCCTGGCTGAGCCCAGATGCAGCCTTGGAGGTCAATGCAAAGTTACATGGCAAAGGCATGGATACAGGAGGGATGAAGAATCAGGACCATTTTTACAATCTTTCCCATCTGCCTCCATGGACATGGGCCCTCAGACCTAGGGGCTAAAAGCGGAACTAAGTGGTTAAAAAGCGTTCTCTAGTCAATAGGGTCCGTCACATTCACACTCACTCTTAGGTCTGCTGATAGAAGAATACATCCGAGCAGCACCATCTTGTTATTCCTTACAGTCTGTGTGGGGAGTTAAATGTCTTTCTAGAAAGCATAGAGAGAATGTCAGAACTTGCAAAAGGTGGGACAGCTGGGCATCAGGGGCATCAGGGTGAAGAGGGGGGATACAGATCTTCCAGCCGCAGAAATAATTCCTTCACCTGAACTTGACTCTTTGCCTAAACTTGGAACTGGTGGAAAACTAAGCCTGTTTCAAAGCCGCCTTCCTGCACAGAGCTGCTATTGTGCGGTGGGTGGTACAGACTCAGCTACCCTACAAAATCCATTTCCCTGGACACATCCTGCAAGGTTTCTGCGGCCACCGGTGTTAAAACACCAACATGGAGCTCATTCGTCACAGAGCGCTGTCATTTGGCCTCATTCCTCCTAGGGGCACACGCTGGAGGGGAGAATTTCTCTTCTGGGGCCTTGCGCTTGTCTGCTCATGGCCTTGTAAGGAGAGAGGAAAACACGGGGGAAACGAAACTGTCTGAAGGGAACAGTCAACTTGAACAGAAATGTTGCTTTCAAGCCATGGCTTTCAGGAGAGAGTGACAAGGACTGTCTTTCCCCTCAGGGAGAAAGACAAGAATGTAGTTAGCATAAGGCTTGCCCCAGGATGAAGTGACCTGGTTTGCAGAAGGACTGAGTTCTACTTTAGATGAGTGAGTACTCCTCGCTGGGTCTGTTTCTCCAAACAAGCAGATGAAACAGGGTGGGACTGAAGTCCCTTCCAGCCCTTAGAGTCTGTGTTTGGAGGCCATCACTCAAGGGACGTGTATGGTACCATGTGCGTATCCTCCCCAGCGGGGAGAGGACGGCACGCTCATTGGACATTGGCGTGACTGGAGCAGAGTAAGCGACCTCAGCACAGTAGAATAGACCACTAACAATAAGACCTTAGGAGGGCAGAAGAATGTGCATGGTGTCCCCCAGCTGGGCCATCAAACCGGGGTCGGTGGGGGGGGGGGCAGGAAGGCATCATGAGAGCAGGTTTTGGAGAAGGGAGTTTTGGAAAACAAACTTTGCATTAGAACTCAGAGGAACTGTGATGGAATTCTCTCTGCATGTGTAGGGACAGCCTTCATAGCATACAGCTTTCGCTCCCAGATCCAAAAGGGTGACCCTGTCCCATAGGGAGTCAGATGGCATTTCTGAACCTGACGTGCAGTTCTAAGCGGAGAATGGATTATTACATCTAGTAATGCAATGTAGGGGCTCAGAGCCCTTCAAGGAATTAGATCTAAACACCCAGTCCTTAACTAAACGTGGCCTGATGACCCACTGTGTGCCGTGGCTTGGGGGGCGTCTTGCTCTCTTCCTGCCTTCAGGCCATGGGTGACCAACGCCATCACCTCTCAGCCGTGGGTGGAGACCCCAGCCAGGAAGACACCACGGAACTGCAGATCAGTGTTGACCGGAAACACAACAGGACAGCCTCTGTTCCCCCAGCCTCCCTTCTAGACTGAATTTCCTGCTCTGAAAAGCTGTCCGCAGGCAGCCCGAGAAGCCAAAAAAAAAAAAAAAAAGAGGCCTTTTAAAATTAAGGTTCTAAGATACGGAGCTGGTGGGAGGAAAGGATGAAAAGAAGGATCTTGGAAGGACTCCAGCTATTTCATTCCAACTTTTTCTTTCCAGTTTGGAGATCTGGGACACATTGATTCACAGCTTTATAGTTCTTATTCAGCCTTGATTTATGACTTAACCAATCTGGGCCTAATCAGTTGGAGAAGGATTGGGTTTTTTTGGTCCAATAATGTTATATTTATGAGCCCGTGAAGTGCACTGGGGATGCAGCCCTGCCTGCAGTCAATAGAACAGAACTTCTAAGATCTCAGAAAGGGGAGTTCACAGACCATTTTCTGCTCCCAGATCATACTTAAAGCTCCCCTGTACATTAAAGGCTTCTGGTGTCATCTTATATTTAAACTCCAAACTGCCTGTCCATAAATCTTTAATGACTGTGAGCGGCTCGGACAGTTGGGAAGGTTCCTGGTTCCGACTGCCTTTCACTTTCCCCCTCCCACCCTCTTTCTTTCTCTGACTGTGGAAGTTACTAGCCCGAGGCTGGAGCTGCAGACACCGCTGGGTGCTGGCTGGAGATCTCACAGCTGCAGAGAGAGGCCAGGGCAGGATTTGAATGTGCACACAGAGACGCCCGGCCAAGGCCACAAAAAGTTCATCGGGTTATCGTGGGCTTCCGGTTCGACTTGTGGTTATTCTGGTTCAGTGACTATAAAGAAATGAGCAACCTGGAGAGACAGGAACTCGTAGAGTAGCCTGCCTGCCGTGGTGAAGAGGAAATAGACTCACAGGCATGCATCTCTGTGTTTCTCTTTGATGGGAAAGAAATTTTTCTTGCCACTCTTTGGGCAGTTTTCTGTTCCCAGCCCCCACCTCTGGGTCATCCCCAGCTCATCATTCTCAAGGTACCTCCAGGCAGCAGCCCCAGGGTGGGTACCAACTGTCAATGTCTTGCCAGCCTTGACTCCCTATTTCCCTGTTGGAAGTCTTCCAGACAAGGGGGTCACCTCATGGTTTACTCTCAGAAGAGAAAATCTAGCAACAGCAAGACACCACTCAGCAGACACAAACCTCTGGGGATGAAGGGAGAAGCTGAAAATTCTAAATTTCAGAGTCCAAGCCCTGTAAAGATGACCAGATTGATCTATAAAGAGAATTTTTAGCATCCTGGGAAGATGGTTTACTATCCCTGGATGAACAGTCAAATGGATTGTCCAGACCAGCAATCAGCAGACCTTTTTAATTTTTCTGCATTCAGAGAGTAAATATTCTTGGCTTTGCGGGCCACATACAGTCTCTGTCATGTATTCTTTTATCAGGATTTGAATGTAAATGTAAATGCAAAATGTAAAAATCACTCTCAGTTAGCAAGCTAAACAAGAACAAAGTTACAAGCCAGGACTGCCTGATCCCTGGTTTAGAAAACTGAAAAACGTCCTTTTCATCTTAAAATGTTGATGCCTCTTCCACGTGTGTACATGTGTGTGCTGAGCGTACGAGTGCCCCCTCTGCACTGGAGGAGGCGGACCAGCGGCTCATATAGCAATGGAAAGATTCACTCCAGGGAGCCAGGAAGAGTGCCAGCTGAGAGAATACAGGGCGCGGAGGACATCCGCCTGGCACCCCTGAGCAAGCCACTCCACATTTACGATCCTTCCTATACTATCTGCAAAGTGACAGGGGTCAGGTCGGATGTCATCCAATCTCCTTCTTGGATGCCCTGTTCCATTTGGCCATCTCAAACATTTTTGGAAACCAAGTGGGAGGCAAGAGAAAGGACTGGATAAAATTTGCTGGATCTGTTCACGCCAGCACAAAGCACAATGAGGTCTGAGGTAACTTGAGGTGATCACCCCTCCACCATCGGAACATCCTGCTTTGGGAGTGGAACCCCTCCCCATGCCCCAGGCAGTAGCCCTGCTCAGGGAGACCCTGAAGGAATGCTGAGCCCTGAGCGCCAGCCTTCCCTGCCATGCTCACCACGGAAACAAGCTGTGCGGCCTGCACACCGCGCCAAGAATCCGGGCAGCTGAAGGAGCCATGCCATTGTGGGCAGACACCGAGGCTCCCAGAAAACAAGCAAAGGCGAGGCCTGGAAGCTGCAGCTGAGGCAGGTCGTCATGACCTTCCCTCCCGGGCCAGCACCAGACTGGCCAGCCGACAGGTCTTCATCTCCATCCAGGCGGCCCCGGGCAACCCTCAGGTGGCAGGAGGTGGTGGCAGGAGGTGGTGCGCACCGCTGCCAAGCTGGACGCCCGGGGACTGCACCCTCCATCAACATTTCTGAGCATCAACTTGCCCGGATGCTGCTGGGGACCGAGGGGACCAGGAAGAGATGGCCGGGCTGGAGAGTCAATGCCCTCCAGAGAGCGTGTGGGCAAGAGACATAGCCCTTGGTGCACTTTGGAGGAAGAAGCTGAGCCGAGAACCTTGGGTGATGCCCTGGTGGCCCCCCATCAGAGGTTTGCATATTCGTTTTATGGAAACGGTTTGAGCTGCCAGGTATCTGGCCAGCCTCGTGCATGAAAGCCAAGGTAGTCAGCCTGCTTGCCATTTGCGGCGGTCCTTAGGCGGATTCTTTACCAACTGAGCTACCAGGGAAGCCCCACTCGGCAGGAGGCTTAGCAAATGCCCCGGGGACACAGGATTCTAGTGCAGGTACCATGAGACCTGCAGAAATCCTCCGGATTTCTGGTTCTCCAAGCAGAGACGGTTGTTGGAAGCCAGGTAGCCCGAGGGGGTAAAGAGTGAGGGAAACAGAATACAATTATGGCTGAGTCTCCCTGTACACGTGATGTGGCCAGTGATGCTGACCTTAAAGGACCCGAAGGTTACTAGAATTTCAGAACTACAGAGGGGGCTCAGCCCTCCCGAACTCACCTCCTCCACTCCTTCCTGTACCTTGTCTCATCCTCCAGTCCCCCTGCACACAATATCATTGGTGCTATAACGGGAGGGAGGGGGGTAGAGGTGGACAGTCCCCTTTTGTTTTATGATTTATTGTTCCAATTTTCCAACATTTTGTGATATTTTTCAGGGACCTGTTACTTCCAGAGAGCAATACTGTTGCCATCCTGGGGAAGAATCATCAGCCAAAGGGTATTCATTGGTCCTGGATCTTTGACCTACTTCTGAAAAGCGGATGTCTAGTGTAAGAGGCGGAGAAGGTGATGGCACCCCACTCCAGTACTCTTGCCTGGAAAATCCCATGGATGGAGGAGCCTGATAGTCTGCAGTCCACGGGGCTGCGAAGAGTCGGATACGACTCAGTGACTTCACTTTCACTTTTCACTTTCATGCATTGGAGAAGGAAATGGCAACCCACTCCAGTGTTCTTGCCTGGAGAATCCCAGGGACGAGGGAGCCTGATGGGCTGCTGTCTATGGGGTCACACAGAGTTGGACATGACTGATGCAACTTAGCAGCAGCAGTGTAAGAGGCAGCAGCGTGGGGGCACAGCCAGGGCCTTCGAGACAGATAGATCCAGGCCCTGTCGGGTACCAGCTATGAGACCATAAGCAAGTCACATAACCTCCTGGTGCCTCAATTTCCTCATCAATGAAGTGGACGTGATAGACCCTAGCTCCCAACTTGCTTACACATGCTGTGAGACGTAAATGCAGCCCTGCACATAGCAGAGCCAGACACCTGCTAGGACCCCAATCAATGATGGTGCAGACGTACAGCTAAGGGAAGATGGCTCAGGGCTGACTTCCTGCTCTAGAGTGGCAATGAACACTGGTTCACCTTTGATTATCCAAAGACTAACAACCCACCAGAGCTTCCCCAGTTGTTCAGCAGTAAAGGATCTGCCTGCAAAGCGAAAGACTCAAGTTCTGTCCCCAGGTTAGGAAGATTCCCTGGAGAAGGGCATGGAAACCCACTCCAGTATTCTTGCCTGGGAAATCCACGGGCAGAGGAGCCTGGAGGGCTACAGTCCAAGGGGTCTCAGACAGTTGGGCACGACGGAGCTCTCGAGTCCCTGCTGAGACTGTCACTGGCTTGTTTGCTCTCAGCCACGCTCCTGCTCTCCTTTGCTCTGTCCTGTGTCCTAAGGGCTGAGGCCCCACACCCTGCATCTCCTAGACTTCCTGCAAAGGGCTTCCCTCTAGGTTCCCAGAAGAGGAGGCGCTGGCAGGGAAGGTGGGAGGTGGAGAGAAGCAACTCTCTCCCTTCCTCCCTGCGGTTCTTGTTCGGAGGGGAGGAGGGTGACAGGCAGCAGCAACAGCCCTAGTGACAGCGAAGGATGACCGTGGCAGGGGCCACAGCCTGGCAGGGTGGCCCCTGGGTTCCTGCTGAAGCAGCTCAGCTCTGTAGCCAGGCCCGCAGCATCACACTGATTCAGGATCCTGAATGCAAGTGAATTCTGAATCCTGGATCCTGAATGCACTCATTTGCCTGCAATCACTCGTCTTTGGGGACCTACCTTCAGCCTGGTGGGCTGCCATCTATGGGGTCACGCAGAGTCGGACATGACTGAAGCAACTTAGAAGCAGCAGCTTCCCCTCTACACTCCTCCAGCCTTCCAACACCCTTGCTTCCGGTTCCTGAATAAGTCCCCTTTGCGCGCAGAACCCAGGCAGTTTCCATCTCTTGACCACACCCGGACTAATGCACCATTTGAGTGACCATTCAAGATTCACACCTCCAGGGTGGTGACGCACCTCTGTCTGCTCCCCCATCTGCTGACTTTAGAGTTCAACATCCGGAAAGCAGACTTGTTTCTATTTCCCCCTTTTCCCAGCATCCTGGATGGAACCACCTCAAGGCCCTGTGTTCCACCCACCATCCACTTATTTCCCCTTTTGGAATCTCGGTGAAGCTACTTGTTCAGTTGCTAAGTTGTGTCCAACTCTTTCAACCCCACAGATTGTGGACCACCAGGCTCCTCTGTACATAGGATTTTTTCAGGCAAGTATACTAGAGAGAGTTGCCATTTCCTTCTCCAGGGGATCTTCCCGATCCAGGGATCAAACCTGCATCTCTCGCGTTGGCAGCAACAATCTAAAACAAGAAGTAGGAGCCATTGACGCCACAATCACAGCTCTAGGAATTGACAGGGAACAACATGGTCACAGAAGAGCCAACACGTGTATCCCAGACACGGTCAATATAGGACTGCTTGCAGCCGTGAGAATCTCGAAGCTCAAATAGAAGATGGACTAAGTAAATCTTGCCTCATATAGAATGTCTATTTTTTTAAATAGAGAGATTTTCATCATCTATTATCAAGTTAACAAACAAAACAGCAGACTATACACAGCAGACATACTATGATCTGCAGAATTGGACACACATGGATGTGTTTCTGTTGAAACACAGATGTTTCATATGGTATGCCAGAAGACTGACAGCAGTTATCTCTTGGGGCTGGAATTTGGGGTGAGTTTTATATTCTTCTTTGTTCTCCTCTGTGTTGTCTGATTTGTTACAATTGATGGGTCCCTTTTACAGCATGCTTTTTTTTGTTGTTTAAAAGGCAGTATGCAGGGAAGACAGCAGTGAACAAAACAGACAACAAATTTCTTCTCTGCTGACATTCTAAGGATAATAAATAAAGAGAGACCTAGAGTGGGTGGGGTGGCAATTGATGTGAAGCGAGAAAGGAGGAAAAGAAATGCATCTGCAGATCGAAGGCTTAGGGTTAGGAGAAGGTTACTTTTAAAAGGATAATGATGTTTGAGCAAAAACCTGAAGGAGGTGAGGGAGCAGGCCATGTGATATATGTGGTCCAGGCTGAAAAAATAGGCAGTGCAAAGGCCCTGAGGTAGGAATGTGCCCGGTGCATGGGAGGAGCAGCAAGGAGGCCTGGGTGACCTGAGTGGGGGAGCACCATAAGAGATGAGATCAGGCAGGTAACAGGAAGTCAGATTATGTAAAGCTTTGTCTCTTCCTCTGAGATGAAAGCCACTGAGAGTCCTCTGGTCAGAAATATTTTTAAAAGACCATTCTGGCTGCTCTGTAAGAATGGAGAGGGAGAAGGGAAACTATTTAGGAGGCAATTGCAGTAACTTAGGTGAGAAGAGACAGTGTGGTTTGTACCAGGTAGTAGCAGTAGAGGTGGTGAGAATTGGCGGGATAATGGAGCTCTCTAGAAGGTGGAACCAAGGTGATATGGTCTTGGATTGCATGTCGGCGTGAGAGATAGGGAAGAACCAAGGATTACTTCAAAGGTAAAGAGTCCTTAGATCGTTGCTCCATCCAGTGAAGAATCCCTTCTGCTGATGCACCACCAGTTCCCCATCTGGGCTCTGCTTGAAGCCTCCAGGAACAGGTCCCTCACTACCTTACACAGATGAGCCTGGTAACTGCTGGCAGGTCCTTGCTCAGCTTAAACCTGCTCTCCTCTGCCATAGGTTTTATGCTTGCCTTCAGCTTGCCACCTTGAACCATCGTGTGCTTGTCTCAGGCTGTCCCCACCTGTGCGACACCCTACACCTGGGGAAAGCAGGTATCAGGACAAGTTCGTGCCCTCCAGAGGGGAAGTTCCATCTAGAATCTACAAAACTAGATTTCCTCTTTTCTGCTCAGCTTCTTCAAACTAATATTTTGTTTGAACTCAATTCCATTCCCCTCTCCATGCCTCTGCCCCAGAAACTATCAAATTTCCCTGGTTATATCTTCTGCAAGATGAAGGCTATCCTGCTCTTCTAACCCTCTTCAGCCCCATTTCCCAAAACCCTACAGCTCTTACTCTGGGGAACTCAGGGATCAAAGGACTCTTTCAGTTTCTAAAGCCCCACTCACCCAGGATGGAAGCTCAGGCTTCTCTAGTGTCCCGATGGGATCAGTGTTATGTCAGCTCCTTCCTCTGATAGCCTCAATCATATATGTGGGGATTCTGATCAAATGATTCAGTCATTACACCTAAATTTATCTAATTTAGGATTTCTACATCAGCCCCTCTTCATTTTGGAAAGATTTATTTTGTTGCTATTGTTTCTAATCTCGTGCAAAAGAATTCAGTTAAAATGAAAAGACTGTTGATATGAGTAAAGACCAGAAGGTGATGCTCCCAGGTGTGATGCTGGCATTCCAGTTCAGCTGTTTCTTCAGCTAAAGAGTAGAAGAGAGACTGGTCCTTTTGAGTCAGGAATTCTCTTCCTGAAAAAATGAAGGGGATGTGGGGATTAGTCCCTCAGAGCCAGAGGGACTCAGACCTCAGTGTAGATTCTCACTCTACCCGCCTTCCTGATACAAGACCCAGGAGAGAGGAAGTAATGATGCCCACTGACCAAAAAAAGGCATTTGGACAGCACTTTGGGGGCTGCAAAGCTGCCACACGTCTGTCTGATTCTGATTGGCAGATGTCATCATCGCCATTTGACACAGATCCGGAGAGTGAGGCTTGGAGGGATCAAATCAGTCTACCTATATCAAACGTCAAGAAGCCCGACCTTCTGACCATCATGCTCACCCTCCCTGCTGATTTCAAAGCTCCTGCAAAAGTTGCTTCCACACTGGAACAGAGAATCCCTCTCCGTGCAGGACAGTGGACTGGGAGCCCCTGAAGGGCAGGGCCCTTATTCTGTTCATCTTTGGGTGTCCCGGGGCACTGGCATTGTAAACACCCCATAAATGCTTGTTTAATTGATTTAAACTCTGCTGAAACTTTTTTAGAACTGGGTGGTTAGACCTAATACACGCTTGCTTTCAAATAGAGAAGTCCCCCCCAAAGAGCTGCTTTGAAAGTTGGTTGAGGAATCCAGGTCCCTGCAGGGACAAAGACAAACAGCAGTTTCTGGGGACTAGTGGTGATGGAACCAGCAGGAACCCCAGAGTAGACAGCCCCTATTCACAACTACGCAAAGTGTGTCTTCCGGCAAGCAGCATCCCCAGACACTGATTAGAAATGCTGAGTCTCAGGCCCCAACTCGGAGCTACCAAAGCAGAACCTGCATTGTAAGCTCTCCACACACAAGTCTGAGAGGCTCTGGGGGTGCCAGAAACGGCAGACACCAGGCAGCTCACCAGTTGTGAGCCCTACCAATGCTTGGGATGGGGTTTTGCTCTGTGCAGCGTGGTTTCCAATGGCTGGTTTGTTTCTGGGAAAATAGCAGTCAATTTGCTTCTGGCAGATGAGTGCACTTCATTAAAATTCTAATCCAAGCAGGAAGGCGAGAAGAGCCCTCCTCCTTATGGGAAGTCAGATCCTGGAGGGCACACGTTCCTCCAGATTGCTGAAATTCCAGCCAGGTCTCCACCAGGGCACATTGGCAAAGTCTGGAGAGATGTTTGTTCGTCAAAAAATGAAGGGGATGTGGGGATTAGTCCCTCAGAGCCAGAGGGACTCAGACCTCAGTGTAGATTCTCACTCTACCCGCCTTCCTGATACAAGACCCAGGAGAGAGGAAGTAATGATGCCCACTGACCAAAAAAAGGCATTTGGACAGCACTTTGGGGGCTGCAAAGCTGCCACCACGTCTGTCTGATTCTGATTGGCAGATGTCATCATCGCCATTTGACACAGATCCGGAGAGTGAGGCTTGGAGGGATCAAATCAGTCTACCTATATCAAACGTCAAGAAGCCCGACCTTCTGACCATCATGCTCACCCTCCCTGCTGATTTCAAAGCTCCTGCAAAAGTTGCTTCCACACTGGAACAGAGAATCCCTCTCCGTGCAGGACAGTGGACTGGGAGCCCCTGAAGGGCAGGGCCCTTATTCTGTTCATCTTTGGGTGTCCCGGGGCACTGGCATTGTAAACACCCCATAAATGCTTGTTTAATTGATTTAAACTCTGCTGAAACTTTTTTAGAACTGGGTGGTTAGACCTAATACACACTTGCTTTCAAATAGAGAAGTCCCCCCCAAAGAGCTGCTTTGAAAGTTGGTTGAGGAATCCAGGTCCCTGCAGGGACAAAGACAAACAGCAGTTTCTGGGGACTAGTGGTGATGGAACCAGCAGGAACCCCAGAGTAGACAGCCCCTATTCACAACTACGCAAAGTGTGTCTTCCGGCAAGCAGCATCCCCAGACACTGATTAGAAATGCTGAGTCTCAGGCCCCAACTCGGAGCTACCAAAGCAGAACCTGCATTGTAAGCTCTCCACACACAAGTCTGAGAGGCTCTGGGGGTGCCAGAAACGGCAGACACCAGGCAGCTCACCAGTTGTGAGCCCTACCAATGCTTGGGATGGGGTTTTGCTCTGTGCAGCGTGGTTTCCAATGGCTGGTTTGTTTCTGGGAAAATAGCAGTCAATTTGCTTCTGGCAGATGAGTGCACTTCATTAAAATTCTAATCCAAGCAGGAAGGCAAGAAGAGCCCTCCTCCTTATGGGAAGTCAGATCCTGGAGGGCACACGTTCCTCCAGATTGCTGAAATTCCAGCCAGGTCTCCACCAGGGCACATTGGCAAAGTCTGGAGAGATGTTTGTTCGTCACAACTGGCGCAGGTGGGGGCATCTAGGAGGAGAGGCCAAGGATGCTGGCTTCCTCCCTGGTGGCCAGTGACTCAGTTTCTGCTCCAATTCCAAAGCAAATGGGAGGATTTACCAAATGTAGGGAGGTCTGGGAGTTTTAGAAAAGAATCATGAGAACCTTTAAACGCTTGTTCTTACAAGTGTGAGAAAAGTGGAAATAAGCCCCAAGGAGTAAAGGAGGGCTGGTACAGGTAACTGAGAACAGAAAGAGCAGGGAAAGGAAGAAATGTGGCACAGAAAAGCCAACACCCAGAGAGTACATACAAAAATCTTGTTTATTACACAAAATACTTTCTTATTCATAAGAAAGACTTAAATACCCCCCTTCTCCAAATACATCAGATTTTTCTCACTTCTCTGTTTTCCAAACCTCTCAAAATGTGGTTATTATGAGAAAAAAGTAAACTTATTTTTCCCAAAATAATGTTTTTTAAAAAAAAGGTGAAAAAATCACAAGAGATCAGATACAGCATCAGCAACTCAAGAGAAGAACATTGGATCTGCCCTTCCACTGTCTTAGGGCACTTGTCCTGCCAGGAGCTCAAAGCCTTTACCAAAACAAGAGAAGGGCATTTGAAGGGCCAGTAGAGCTCCGAGAACCTGGGTGGGCATGTGAGAAAGCCTCACAAGGCAGAGAGTGTGAGAAGCACCATCATTTCGGTTGAAATGCCAGGGGACGTCCATGCCTTCCCGTAGGCAGGTTGAGCAGAGTAATCCTGTCCTCTGCTGGGTTTGCTGGGCTCAAAGGTGACTCCGGCAGGCATGCCTGGTGCATTTGGGATCCCTTTACTGCAGCTCGGATGCACAGTGGTGGGGTGGCCCCATCACTTGGCATCTGAGGCATCCGGCGGGGTCTGCGGCTGCGGCCCCAGGGACGAGGCTAGTTTGGTGAGGGCCCTCGCAATGACATCCAGGTGACCGTTCATTGTCCTCAGCTCCACCAGGATGTCCCCAACATTGGCTTCCAAACTGGCAGAAGCAGCAGGCCGGGCGCAGGGCTGCGGGGAGGTCCCCAGGTCCTCAGCGCCTTCCTCCCTGCCCGCTGCGCCAGGGCGCGGGGCGCGGGGCCCCAGCCGGTCTCGCTCATCTCCTCTGGCGCCTGGAGGGGTGGCTGAAGGGCCGCCGGGGAGCCAGTCCAGGAGGCGCGAGGCTGCCTCCGGGGATGAGGCAACCACCGAGTAGAGGCCCGCGCGCCTAGGGGCGCCGGAACCGGATGCCGAGGGTGCGGGCGCGGTGGGCAGCGAAGGCAGCAGGTGGGGCAGCGCCGGGGGCCCCGGGGAGAACGCCGAGGGCTCGCAGGACGACGAGGGGGATGGCAGTGCAGCGGTGGAGGGGCCTGGCTCCTCGGAGGAGAGGAACAGGGTGGTCGAAGACTGGGAGTCCAAGGTGCTGGGCTCTGAATCTGGCAAGGAAGAAACGAGAAAGGGTCACTGGGGCTTTTATTGACTGTCAACTGTATGCCCAGCTCCATGCTAGGGATAAAAGAGCTGAGTTAGAAGGTGGAAACGTATTTCCTAACCCCCAGAGCTAGGATGGAGGAAGGAAGAGTGGGTTTCGGGAACTCAGGAAGCTGGAGGCAGGGGAGACCATGGAGTCCAGCAAGCATCTTGGTGAGTAAGGCTCCCCCCGCTGAGGTCTAGACCTTGCACTGCTGGGAAGTCAAGAGTGAGCTCCAGGCAGGGTGGGAGGGGGCAGCCTTGCCAGGGACAATAGGTCACGGGTGTAAAAGAAGGGCCCCCTCCTCACTGTCCTCAGAGGATGTGTTAAGCAGAGGGCTTGGCCCACTGTCCTAACAAAGCCAAGCTCTCAAGGGGGGATCTGAGACTTTGGGGCCAGGAGCTAGATCTTACTGCTGGTTCCCACTCTGCCAGAAAATGCCATAGAACCATGGGCCAGGCCCATTACCCTGGAGAACTTGGTTTTATTTCCTCATTTATACAGGGAAGGTGGGCCCAGTGACTCCCCACCACCCCCAGGTCCCTACCAGGACTGATCAACTTGCCTTCAAAAGTCTTCAGCTCGAAGCACAGGGCTCAGTTCAGAGGGATGCAAGCAAAGAGTCTACAAGCCTTTTATTGCTAGTTCTCCCCTAATTCCCTGAATTCCCAGGTAGAAAGTGAGTGGCAGCTCTTTGCAACAGGGTGTGGCAACAAGGTTTACCAACCTCAGATCAAAGGACCCACCTCCATGCCAACAACCTTAACTCAGCTGTTTCAGCCACCCCTTTCCTGCTTTTGGGTAGACGGCTACTGATCACCCTGGAAACAGTTCTGAGTTTTACTGGAGCCAAGCCTCTGCGGACTTGCTCCCCAATTCCAGCTGGAGTGTCTACTCTTGGCTCTCCTCCTTGGCAGCTCTGGTACCCAGCTTTCTGCCCTGCCCTTGAGGAGAACCCCTTGAGGGGGTTCCAAGGCTTTCCAAGGCAGACCTCACTTTGATTACCCCAGCCTGTTATCTTGGGGGGAGGGGGAGGAGTGATATGATGACAGAGCCAGTGAGTAAACACGCTCTGCGTTGCCTGTGAACATGTGTGCTCTCGCCGCCTGTCATGGGTGAGCTGTTGCTTCATGTGGGATCTGGGTCTGGCGGAGACTCAGAGCAGCACTAATCATCTGGTGAGAAGCTTATTCCCTCATTCTGACATCAGCGCCCAACCACGTCCTTCCAGGACTCATAGACCCCAGATGGTCCGAGGTCCAGTCTTATGGTTGGGAATCTGGTCGGATGGGAGCAGAGAAGCAATGGCTCCTTGGGGACCACAGTTGAGGAGAGACACCCATGTGCCTGCAAATTCCTCTGTTGGAAGCTGCATGGGTACTCTCTGCTCCTGGCCATCACAGAACTGCCTCTCCTCCTCTGAAACTCTGCAAACTCTGTGATTTCCTCCAGTCTCTGTGATGATCTTCTTTTGTAAACCAAGAATCAAGGCACTTCTGCGCATGTTACCTCCTGCGAGTTGAACATGATCAAAGCGAAGCCCTACAAACTCTTGGCTCTGCTTTTACTTGCAAAAGATGTTAATAAGCTTCATACATCCAACTCTTACAGCAGGCAGGAGGTCTTTATATTTAATCAAATAGAAGTCTCACGTGTAAAATGAGATAGAGACAGGCACACTGAATGATCTCGCACCATGTTTCATGAATTTTCATGTGCAGACCACTCCCCTGGGACGTTGTTAAAGGGCAGTTTGTGATTCGGCAGGTCAGGGGTGGGACCTGAGACTCTGCATGTCTAGCCAGCTCCCGGGAGACATGGGTGCTGCTGGTCTGAGGACTGCACGTTGTATAGCAAAGGTGTAGACCAAATATACAAAGCTGACAATAAAGCCTAGGGTTAATAATCATAGAAATTAGAGTCATCAGGGGTAGAGGAGAAACCTGGAAGCCTTATATGATCATGAAGATAGTAAAAATGCTGATAACCTCATTTGGCTATCAGGGGAATAAGAGAGGTGGTCTCTCCTGCTGTTCAGTTCAATCACTCAGTCATGTCTCACTATTTGAGACCCCATGGACTACAGCACGCCAGGCTTTCCTGTCCATCACCAGCTCCTGGAGCTTGCTCAAACTCATATCCATCGAGTCAGTGATACCACCCAATCATCCCCTTCTCCTCCTTCCTTCAATCTTTCCCAGCATCAGGGTCTTTTCCACTGAGTCAGTCCTTCACATCAGGTGGCCAAAGTATTGGAATTTCAACTTTAGCATCAGTCCTTCCAGTGAATATTCAAGACTGATTTCCTTTAGGATTGACTGATTTGATCTCCTTGCAGACTCAAGGGTCTTCAAAAGCATCAATTCTTTGGCGCTCAGCTTTCTTTATAGTCTAACTCTCACATTTCATACATGACTACTGGAAAAACCATAGCTTTGACTAGATGGACCTTTGTTGGCAAAGTAATGTCTCTGCTTATTAATATGCTGTCTAGGTTAGTCATAGATTTTCTCCTAAGGAGCAAGCATCTTTTAATCTCATGGATGAAATCACCATCTGCAGTGATTTTGGTACCAAAAATAAATAAATAAATAAAGTCTCTCACTGTTTCCACTGTTTCCCCATCTATTTGCCATGAAGTGATGGGACCAGATACCATGATCTTCGTTTTTTGAATGTTGAGTTTTAAGCCAACTTTTTCACTCCACTCTCATCTTTCACTTTTATCAAGAGGCTCTTCACATCTTTGCTTTCTGCCGCAAGATTGGTATCATCTGCGTATCTGAGGTTACTGATTTTCTCCTGGCAATCTTGATTCCAGCTTTTACTTTCACCCAGCCCAACATTTCCCATGATGTACTCTGCATGTAAGTTAAACAAGCAGGGTGACTATATACAGCTTTGACATATTCCTTTCCCAACTTGGAACCAGTCTGTTGTTCCATGTTCAGTTCTAATTGTTGCTTCCTGACCTGCATACATATTTCTCAGGAGGCAGATAACGTGGCCTGGTATTCCCATCTCTTTAAGAATTTTCCATAGTTTGTTGTGATCACACAGTCAAAGGCTTTGGCATAATCAATAAAGCAGAAATAGATGTTTTTCTGAAACTCTCTTGCTTTTCAATGATCAAATGGATGTTGGCAATTTGATCTCTGGTTCCTCTGCCTTTTCTAAATCCAGCTTCAACATCTGGAAGTTCATGGTACATATACTGTTGAAGCCTTGCTTGGAGAATTTTAAGCATTATTTTGCTAGTGTGTGAGATGAGTGCAATTTTGTGGTAGTTTGAACATTCTTTGGCATTGCCTTTCTTTGGGATTGGAATGAAAACTGATCTTTTCCAGTCCTGTGGCCACTGTTGAGTTTTCCAAGTTTGCTGGCATATTGAGTGCAGCACTTTCACAGCATCATCTTTCAGGATTTGAAATAGCTCAGTTGGAATTCCATCACCTTCACTAGCTTTGTTTGTAGTGATGCTTCCTAAGGCCCACTTGACTTCACATTCCAGGATATCTGGCTCTAGGTGAGTGATCACACTATCATGGTTATCTGGGTCATGAAGATCTTTTTTTTGTATAGTTCTTCTGTGTATTCTTGCCACCTCTTAATATCTTCTTCTTCTGTTAGGTCCATACCATTTCTGTCCTTTATTGTGCCCATCTTTGCATGAAATGTTCCTTTGGTATCTCTCATTTTCTTGAAGAGATCTCTAGTCTTTCCCATTCTATTGTTTTCCTGTCTTTCTTTGCATTGATCACTGAGGAAGGAAGAACAACTGTCTCCTGCTGTTAGTTTGATGGTTTTCTGGCAAAACTTTGAAGCACTGAGCACTGGCTTAGAGAGGGAACCATGAAGTTTGCTTAAGGAAGAAAGCCTTTCACCATTTCAACTAAAACTTCAAAGTTTTCTGCAATGACTACACATGGACATGCTTTCTCTTGTCACTGACCTTTAGCAGAAAGGGACTTCTTCCTCCTAAGCCTATAAGTCAAGGTCTTCTGAGTACTTTCTGTTCCATCTTATGCTGAGTCAGATTGAATCATTTCTTGGCTGGTAACTATGTACCTTGAAAGTGGACCTTTTCTATCTTTTTTACACCCACTTGGCATCCCCTGTCTCTACCACTTAGACCCACCAGCCTAGGGCATATAATTTCCCTGGGGGAAGCCTGCAGATAAGGTAAAATGTTCAGCTGGCCACTGGAACCCATGATTCATTTGCAAATAAACTCTTCTGGTCATCCCCTAAAGCATGTTCCTCTTGCTGCCTTCCCCTTCTCAGTAAGTGACCTTCCCTTAGTTTAGCCAAACACCCAGGACCACCCATTTCTTTCCTCTACTCCCCACACCCAATCTGCCAGTAGTGACTGTAGGCTCTGCCTTCAAACCGTATCCAGCATCTGATCAACTCTCACTGGCTCCAGGCAGCGGCCCAGCTATTGGTAGCTGAGCTGAGACCAGAAACCAGGGCTCCTGAGCTTCATGTCAGTGTTTCCTCCACCACACACTACAAAGCTTGAAAACGTAAAAGTCACTCAGTCATGTCCTACTCTTTGTAGACCCCATGGACTGTAGCCCACAAGGCTCCTCTGTCCATGGGATTCTCCAGGCAAGAATACTGGTGTGGGTAGCCATTCCCTTCTCTAGGGGATCTTCCCAACCCAGGGATCAAACCCCGGTCTCCTGCATTTCAGGTAGATTCTTTACCATCTAAGTCACCAAGGAAGCCCCAACCCCAAATCTTACTGGATTCAAATGCACCATTTAGAATTCTCCCCTGGCTCTACTGTATATCCCTGGTCCTTCTGGCCATTTTCCACCATTTTCCCAGGAAAATTTTTTTGTTGCATGAATCCTAGCCTCTTTTTTTAAATGTAAGATAATAGCTATATTTATTCAATAAATATACCATTCAACAGATATTTAGTAAGCACCTACAATATTCTGAGCAGAATGCTTCATGGTGTACAAAGCCAGATCTAAACCCTGATGTCATTGTGAGGGCAGAAAATAATCAAATAATTGCATAAACAAGCATATAATTGCAACATTATACAATCTACATGCTATAAGCATCTGAAATAAGAGACAGAGTTTGACCCAACTGAGGAGGATTCCCTGAGGAAATGCTGTTGGAATGGAGTTCTGAAGGATGAGTAGTTAAGTAGGAAGAGGGGAAAATGTTGATAAATGATCAAGGGCCTGAGGCAGAACAGAGTGTCTGTGGGACTCCCAGAGAAAGCCAGTGTGCTGGGAGTGGATAGAGCCAGGGGAAGGAAGTGTGAAGTAAGATGAAGCTCAGAAGGAGAGTAGGTGTCAGGAGACATAGTGTATGATAAGCGCTGCCCGTGTTGTTCAATATCTATTCTCTTTTTTCTTCTTTTCAGCTGGTTCATGGCCATTTAGAATAAAAATTATATTTTCTAGCCTCTCTTCCAACTAACTCTAGCCGTGTCACTAAGTTCTAGGCAGAAAAATATGTCAGAAGAAGTGCTTTGTTCCTGTGCCTAGGTTTTGGTTGCAATGGCTGGTGCTCAAGCAGCCCCCTTGGACCATAAGGTAGAGATCACATGCTAAGGATGAAAGAGCAGAAGACTGAATCCTTGATAATTTAGAGGAACTGCTATGTCAATCCTAGTTAGTTCAGCTGCAGCTTTCTTTATGAGAAAATAAAACCTTATCTATTCAAATTCTGTTAAATTCAGTTTTCTGTCACTGACAGCCAAACCAAATCCTGATAAACATGGCCTTGTTGAACTTGTTAAGGGGTTTTATCATTATCCTATGAGGAATGGAAAACCTTGGACAAGTTTTAAACGTGTATATGTGAGAGAGGGAGAAAGAAAGAGAGATGATCAGTTTTGTATTTTGTAAAGTCCAGCTGGCTATGTTGGGCAAGAAGTAGACAGAATAGAGGCTGGGGACACAAGTCAGGTGAGAAATTAGAAAATGACAGTGGTTTCTGCTAGAGGTGCAGAGAAGTAGATTCAAGAGGCAGCTGGGACCCAGGAACTTTAGGATTTACTACCAGCAGGGATGCAGGGGGTGGTGAAAAGGGCCTCGGAGAAATGATGCCCTCCTGGCTGGTGCTTCAGTGCCAGGCCCCAGAAATTCTGACTCTTGTAGGCAACTTTCCCTTTCTTGTTCTCTGGAGTCTGGGTGGCCCCTTCCCAATCCATACCCAGCCCTGCAGCATAGCTCAGCTCTGACACACCTCAGTAGAGGCAGCCCGTGGGAACATTTTCTCAGGAGCCTGGAGGGAGGAGAAATGGGGTAGTGCTGGGCGGGGAACCAAAGGAGCAGAAGTCTGTGGGAAGAGGAGGAAACCTATCTGGAGGAGAAGCAGCATCTCTCAGCCCTACAGTCGGGCCCTGGCCTTTGATGGTTCAGACTTGGCTGGGCCAGGGCCTGCTGCTTTCAGAAACCCCAGCACACAAAAGGGAGGGTGAGTGTCTGATGAACTCAACCCAATAATATTCACTCCTTTTATTTTCCAGAAACGTCATGAGGCCCACAGGGCAATCTTCTGGTTTTAAGACCTGGTGAGTCACACCTACAAATACCTCTGACTCAGTGTGATCTCAAGTTCTCACCAGGCATCTCCCAGGAACGTGGCTCGGCAAGAGAGCTGGAGCGGGGCAGCCAGGCAGGGGATGGATGGCAGGGCTGGTGTCTCTGGAGGGGGTGAGAAGGGCCAGTTGCAGTGCAGACCGTGGGATTGCTGACTTGACACTAACCGTGCCCCCAGTAAGAGCTGGCATTGACAGAGTGCACTCTCTTCAAGCCATGTGCTGAGTTCTCTCTTCTAGTCTCCACGGAATATTATGAGCTGGATTCTGCTCTCTGTCCCATTTTACTGTGGAGGAGACTGAGGCTTTACTTTTTCAGTACCCTGCTCACAGTCCCCACATGGGAAGGCAGGCACACACTTTATGGGGTTGCAAGGATGAGACCAGGGCTGAGGAGAGCCTACTTTTGTGCAAGGTTGGCCACGCTCTGGGTTGATGATTTGCCACCTTGACTGCTTATTAAAATCACTCAGGGAACTTTGTAAATACTACCGATGCCTCAGCCAATTCAATCATGATCTGTGGGATGGTGTTCAGCCATCCTACATTTTAAAAGTGTGTTAGTCACTGAGTTGTGTCTGACTCTTTGTGATCCCATTGACTTTAGGCTGCCAGGCTCCTCTGTCCATGGAATTCTCCAGGCAAGAATACTGGAGAGGGTTGTCATTCCTTTCTCTAGGGGATCTTTCCAACCCAGGGATCAAACTTAGGTCTCCTGCATTGCAGGCAGATTCTTTACCAGCTGAGCCACCAGGGAAGACTTATTAACTTTTATGTATTATTATTGTTTTTATTTACTTTTAATTGGAAGGTAATTGCTTTACAATACCATACTCATTTCTGTCATACATCAACATGAATCAGCCATAGGTATACATGTGTCCCCTCCTCTTGAACCTCTCTCCCGCCCTCCACCCTGTTCCCCGCTCTAGGTAGTCAGAGAACACAGGTTTGAGTTCCCTGCACCATATAGCAAATCCTACTGGCTATCTGTTTTGCATATGGTAATTTGAATGTTTCAACGTTACTGTTTCATTCATCCCTCCTTCTCCTCACCACACTGTGTCTACCAGTCTGTTCTCTATGCCTGCTGTCTCCATTTTTAAAGTCTTGATATTCAGTTTGTTACAATATCACTTCTGTTTTACGTTTTTTTTGGCCGCAAGGCATGTAGAATCTTAGCTCCCCAACCAGGGATGGAACCTGCACTTCCTGCCTTGGAAGGCGAAGTCAACCACTGGACCACCAAAGAACTCCCCCAAAGAACTCCTTTTATAATATAACACTAATACACAGCTAGGATTAGTTGACAAAAGCAATTTTCACATATTTCTCTATTTAACCCTGATAGTAATGCTCTTGCCATTTGCAAATGAAGAAACTGGGGTTCATAGAATTTGGGTAGTTTGGACCAAGCCCACAGCTGCCAAGACTTGATCTGTATCTGTCTGACTCCCACACCGTTCATGTTGATTCCATTCTCGCTCATATCAAAGCCTTCTCCATTTTGAAAGTATGTGAACTTTCTTTATGTAGATTTCTTTTTTTAACTTGCATATTTTGTGTTCATTTGGAAATACTGTTTAGGCCAGCTATTGGAGAGCCGCAGTATAGTCTACAGCTGCTGAGTAGGACGGGCCATGGCATAGCTTCATCCAGGCTCTGCTACTGCCAGTGGACCAGGACCTCTGAAGAGATGCCCAGTAGCCCTGACCAGGATGTACTCACAAACTCTCCCAGGAAAACACTGCCCACCCACTGGAGTGCAGGGCCTCTGAGGGGCCACCCTCTGAGGATCAGAAGGCCCAGCCCAGGGGAGATCTTTGGTCTCTGTCTCCAGAAACATGAGTGACTTCCCAAGGGTGACATGAGAAAAGTCATTACCCTTTACTTCCATGTGAATTATTCAGCCTCCAATTTCCTAATGGCAGAAGGCTAGGCTAATGAGAAGAGGTGTTCATCATCAGTCAACTTAGTAAAAAAAAGTAGTTGGGAAGGCAGAAGGGCAGGCAGAGACTGATTTGACCAGTCAAAAGGTGCTCCTGCCCAAAGACTACCTTTAAAGAGGCGGGGGAAGAAGTGACAGAGGTGTCTATCTGCCCACGTTCATGACAGCGTTATTCACAATGACCAAAATGTAGAGCATGGAACAACAGACTGGTTCCAAATAGGAACAAATATACTGGTTCCAAATATACAGTACGTCAGGCTGTATATTGTCACCCTGCTTATTTAACTTATATGCAGAGTACCTCATGAGAAACACTAGGCTGGAAGAAGCACAAGCTGGAATCTAGATTGCCAGGAGAAATAGCAATAACTTCATATATGCAGATAACACCACCCTTATGGCAGAAAGTGAAGAGGAACTAAAAAGCCTCTTGATGAAAGTAAAAGAGGAGAGTGAAAAAGTTGGCTTAAAGCTCAACATTCAGAAAACTAAGATCATGGCATCAAGTCCCATCACTTCATGACAAATAGATGGGGAAACAGTGGAAACAGTAGCTGACTGCATTTTTCTGGGCTCCAAAATCACTGCAGATGGTGACTGCAGCCATGAAATTAAAAGACTCTTACTCCTTGGAAGCAAAGTTATGACCAACCTAGACAGCATATTGAAAAACAGAGATATTACTTTGTCAACAAAGTCCATCTAGTCAAGGCTATGGTTTTTCCAGTGATCATGTATGGATGTGACAGTTGGACTATAAAGAAAGCTGAACACTGAAGAATTGATGCTTTTGAACTGTGGTGTTGGAGGAGACTCTGGAGAGTCCCTTGGACTGCAAGGAGATCCAACCAGTCCATCCTAAAGGAGATCAGTCCTGGGTGTTCATTGGAAGGACTGATGTTGAAGCTGAAACTCCAATACTTTGGCCACCTGATGCAAAGAGCTGACTCATTTGAAAAGACCCTGATGCTGGGAAAGATTGAAGGTAGGAGGAGAAGGGGATGACAGAGGATGAGATGGTTGGATGGCATCACCAACTCAATGGACATGGGTTTGGGTGGACTCTGGGAGTTGGTGATGGACAAGGAGGCCTGTTGTGCTGTGGTTCATGGGGTTGCAGAGTCCGACACTACTGAGTGACTGAACTGAACTGAACTGAAAATGTAGAGGAGCCCATGTGTCCACGGATGGATGGGTAAACCAAATGTGATCTCTACATAATGGAATACTCATGCTCATGCTTGGTCATGTCCGACTCTTTGTGACCCCATGGACTGTAGTCCACCAAGCTCCTCTGTCCATGGGCTTCCCTAAGCAAGAATACCGGAGTGGGTTGCCGTTTCCTTCTCTAGGGGACTTTCCTGACCCATGGGTTGAACCCACATCTTTTGCACTGCAGGCAGATTCTTTACCAATAAGCCACCTAGGCAGCATAATGGACCATTTTACTCAGCCTTAAAAAAGAGAGAAATTCTGATACGCTCTTGTGGGTAAACCTTGAGACATTATGCTGAGTGAAATAAGCCAGTAACAAAAGCTGATACAGAAAATATTAGATGATTTCTGTTGGCTGAGGTTCTTGGGGTGGTCAAGTTCATAGAGGCAGAGAGGAGGAGGGTGTTGCCCCTGGGTAGGGGGAGAAGGGAGTAGGCAGTCAGTGTTTAACAGGTGCAGACTTTCAGCTGGGAAGGATGAGAATGTTCCAGAGATGCATAATGGTGAGTGTTACCTAACAGTTCTATATGTACTTAATCCCATAGAACTATGCACTTCAAAATGGGTAACATGGTAAATGTACCCTCTATACATTTTACCACAATAATAAAAAAAAGAAAAATGTGGTGACATCCTAATTCACAATTTTATCCACGTGCTTGATGGATGACCTTTCTGGGGCAGTTTGTAAAAGTGTAATGAGAAGGACATAAGTTATTGTTGAGAACACTACAGATCAATGTTCAATGTAGGTTCAATACCCCCAAAAGTCCCCTAAGGATGAAGACCCTTTCTGCAGACCTGGACATAAACATTGGTACATCACAGATCACTCCATTTTCAATGACCATGGTGAAAAGTTCTAAAGTAGCTTTGTTGAGACCATGGACATAGGTTCTAAGAAAGTAAAGTCTGGAGTCTGACACATTTATATCTGCTCTTGTGCTTTTACAAAGATATGTCACCCCTCCAAGCACTTCACAGCCAAGCTGCTGGCTCCTTGGGGTCCCCCATTTCTCACTAGCACCACTGCCCACCAAAAAAAGGTGAGAATTGTTTCAGTTCAAGAGCCTCAAGCTTCTCAGCCAGGCTACTAGCCACCCCACCCCTTCCTTGTTCACTCTGCTGCAATAATTCCTTGAAGCTAACAGACATGTTCCAACCTCAGGGCCTTTGCACTTGCTGTCCTGCCTGCCATGCTCCCCGCTCAAAAATCAACATGGTTCATTCCATTACCACCTTCAATCTTCACTTAAAGTCATCTCCAGAGATCTTTTCTGAAATTCCTTGTTGAAAGGACTATCCCCATCCCCCAACACTTGGTGGAGGGCATGACAACCCACTCCAGTATTCTTGCCAGTATTCAGCATTAAAAATATCACATGGACAGAAGATCCTGGTGGGCTACAGTCCACAGGGTCGCAAAGAGTTGGACACAAGCATGCATGCACATCCTGTCCACAAGATGCTCTCACTGGCCCACTCATAGCTGTGGAGTCATTCCACATGGAGGGAGTCAAATTAATATGAGGCTTGTGGCCTGAAAGACAATTGACATAGCAGAAGCATAGGGGACCCAGAGTTGGGAGCTTTGCAGGAAATGACTTTACAAGGCCACAAGGAATGAGGGGCTTGTCTGAAGGCTAAGGAATTTGAATTTGAGCAAAGGGAAGCCACTGAAAGGTTTTAAGTAGGAGAGTGATTGATTTGATTTGCATTTTTAAAAGATTACTCTGGCAAACAGCCTTGTGGAGGCTGAACAGAGGGGGTGAGGCTGGAGGTAGGAAGACCAAATGTAAAAGGAACCTCTAGGCCACTCAAGGAGCTAAAATAATATTAGAGAAGAGAGAGACACAAGTGTGAAGCCGAGCCAATCAGTGTTAGAAGCAAAAAAAAAAAAAAAAAACAATTTTTTTTTCTAGGAATGCATTAAATTTCCACAAAAAGAGACCTTCCTGCCACCCTTTATGGACAATACTATGAAAGCTGGCTCCTGTCTGGTTCAAGTTGGCCACCCTGGATCTTTCATGCGTCGCCATTCAATAAAAGCAGGCGTGGGTTTTATGGGGTTTTTTGTTAAGCCTTGAGCCAGGGTTTTCTACTCACTCAGACAGGACTCCTCTGCCAACTTCTAAATTGGCTGTTCTTTACATATAGGGTGTGAGGGATATCTCTATGTGTCTTTACGAGCACACCCATTTGGAAGGAGACATGTGACTATATATAATGTCTTATGTGATTTTGGGGAAGAGTTGTTTGTGCAACCTGTATATTCCTTGGCATGCCCGTGTTTGTAGTATAGAGGAAGGGAGAGACAGAAGGCTAAAAGCTCTTCCCACACCATAACCAACTTTGGCTCCAAAGAAAAATTCAAAATAGATTATGTTCCCTAGCAATGCCTCCAGGGTTGAACAATTTCCAAATCCACCAGCTTAATCCTTCCTCCTGGAAGGGCACTCACCTTTGAACTTCATTTTTTTGTAGACTATCATTTAAAAAAATAACAATAACACGGGCCCAGACCAGACCCTGTTACAGCTCAGGCTCCCCGCTGGCTTCCTTTCCCTCCCCAACAAGAGAGCAACAACAAGAGAGCTCACCAAAGGGGCCATCTCACTTGTAAAAAAAAAAAGAAAAGAAAAAGCAGGCTGCTTGATGAACTTGATGGAAAGAGCCAGGCTGTAAAAGACGGCATTTTGGCTTTAACGAAGCCCGCAGCCCGGAGCGCGGCCAGCTGGGTAGTCTGAACCAACCCAAGAATATTAGAACCCGGGGTCACCCGGAGCTGGGACGCCACCAGGAATGCGGGGAGGAGAGACAGTCTGGCGGGGGGGAGGAGGTGCGGCTGGGGATCACTGGGGCCCCGTGCTGCCAGCTCCCTGATGCGAGTCAACAGGCACCAGGAGAAGCCAGGACAGCTGGGCGGGTGCGGTGCTGTGCCCCTAGCAAGGGGCTGGCCAGCCCTCTTCACGTGGCCAGGCTCCGGGACCCCTGAGGTCAGGCAGGTGGCCACACGCATCCACTCACCAGCTCAGCAGGGCCAGCACTTCAGGGAGGAAACCTCCTTGCCTTGTTACGATGCCCCCTCGACAAACTGTGGACCCACAGGGAGTGAGGAAGTGGTGGAGCATCCCACCCGCAGAGCAGGTGGGGAAGGGAGGGTCCCATTTCCTGAGGCCTGAAGCAGCAAGGTCTGGACAGGGGTGTCCCTGGGTCAGTAGCCGAGCAGAGGAAAAGGCTCAGCACCCTCCAGGACCTTCGTTGTCCTGCGGACCAAAATGGTGGTGCCTGGCTCTGGACATGCTCGGTAAACATCTATTAACACAAATCACCCTGTTTTGCTCAGGATTCCACGCAGCCTTGGGAGCAGAGCCTCAGTCTTAACATCTGATGCCTCTGGTGTCTGTTGCCCACCCCTTGAACACAGACACAAATAATGCCAAGAAACTGGCCATATGAGTTTCCTCAGCATGTTTAATACCTAGTCCTTTCTTGGAGAATTCCTCAGAGTTTGGACCCCCCACCCCCACCCCCACCCAACCCATGCCACTGTGTGTCTCCTTGGGAAAGCTTTTCTAATTTGGGTCTGAGCTTTCCCTTTTCTTCATCCCATGCCATCCCTCCTAATGATAACCCTTTGTGCCAGGTTCAATTACACACAAAGCTCAAATGAGCAGCCCCAATTCTAAACTTGGCCCTATCCATTGGAATGGGTTGGAGGGGAGTGGGGTGGATCTTGGGCATCTTGCTTTGCCCAGAAAGAAAGATGCTGTTCCCGATGGAGAAACAAAGCCAAGGATGGGCGGAGGGAGAGGGAGAGCAGAGGAGGGAATCTTCCACAAAAATTAAAAGTCGCAATGAAGAAACAGATCAGCGCCAGCTGCCCCAAGGCACTGGGACTGGAGGCTGATGCTCTGTCTTCAGCCAGGCCTGTTAGGACCCTGCCCTGCCCCTGGGCATGCAGAATCAACAGGAGTGCTTTGATTTTTTTCCCCCTTTTAAAGAAACGCCCTCCAGCCTGACCCTACCTACGCTCTAACTGCAGGGTCAGCAGAGGGTGAGATGAGACCATTCGCCGGGAATTTCCTGACTTCTGTGAATTTTTCTCAAGATCTGGCGGTGAGTCAGTGTGAGGCACTGTGACACATGGTGTGACTTGCAGGGCCCCCCCTCCCTTCTGGAACACCCTGAAAAGCACCTCTTGGCTGAGTGAGGATGAAAACCTGTAAGCCTCCCCTTGCCCTCCCCCGACTTTTCTTCCCCATTGTCGCCAAATTACAGGAGATAAGAAACTCGGTTTCATCAGGATATTTATATTCTTCAGACAGACAGAAAGATCGGTATTGATGCAGTTGCCTTCCTTTGCAGAATTAAGCTCTCTTGTATGATGTCTGTTGGTCTTGATGTTTGAGGGTTTGGCAGGGGGGATGGCGGGAAGAGGGATGGGGATGAGAAGAGGCGTGGAGGAGAGAGATGATTTCTTAGATTTACAGTGTTCCTGACAAGATCCTAGAATAGCCCCTGCAAGGTCCAGGTGAGCCAGACTAGGCAGGCAGGTAGATTTATGGGTTCAATTTTACTGATGCTAACAAGCAATCCGAAATAGCCAAACACAGCAGATTAATTACAATTTTGTGTGTGACTTATAACTGCCAAAACTAGAGATCGCTTGCCAGTGAAGACCAGCCATGACTAGTCTCTGCTAGTGATGGTTTATAATTCCCTCCAGCGTTTGGGGGTGGGGGGAGCATTTGGATTGATGACATCTTTCACAAGATCCTGGAAATTAAAATGAAGGGGATACTACTCAGCCATTAAAAAGAATGAAAGTTTGCCATCTGCCCCGACATGGATGGAGTTGGAGAGTATCACCTGAATAAATGAGTCAGCCAGAGAAAGACAAATTCCCTGCGATAGCACTTACATGTGCGATCTAAGCTATAATACAGATGAGCGTATATGCAAAACAGACTCACAGATATAAAGGACAAATTAGTGCTTATCCGAAGGGTGAGAGAGGGAGAGGGACAAAATAGGGGTGTGGGATTAAGAGGTCAAGCTACTCTGTATGTAACAGATAAACAATAAGCTCCTATTGCCTGTCACAAGGAATTTCAGCCATTATCTTATAATAAGTTTTAACAGAGTATAATCTATAAAAATATTGAGTGGCTAGGACTTCCCTGGTAGCCCAGTGGTAAAGAATCTGCCTGCCAATGCCAGGGACATAGGTTCAGTTCTTTGTCCGGGAAGATGCCACATGCCCCTGGGCAACCAAGCCCATGCGCTACAACCACGGATCCTGCACGCTAGAGCCCGGCATTCCGCAGCAGCTCAAGAGCAGGAAGTTGAGAAAGCCCACGCACAGCAACGAAGATGAATCGCAGCCAGAAATACACAAATAGTAAGGAAAGTTTCAAATAGACATCGAACGACTATGCTGTACACCTGAAACTCATGTAATGATATAAATTGACTATGCTTTAATTAACTAATACATACGGAATGTTTAAACGTGGCCACTAAACTGTATGTGCAGCCTGGCCTCACTCGGGGTTCTTGGGAAAGGGTGTAGAAGCATTTTGCAAACTGTCATACATTATGCAAACAGCAAGGAATCAGCATCCTTATAGTGTGTTGACACCCTGCCATGGGGCCACAGAAGATGGAGACTTTATAATAGCGCAGAGAATTTCTAAACATCCTAGTGAGTTGAGAGTGCCTTAGACAGCAAGGCGATTGAACCAGTCCACCCTAAAGGAAATCAGTCCTGACTATTCATTGGAAGGACTGATGTTGAACCTGAAACTCCAATACTCTGGCCACCTGATGCAAAGAGCAGACTCATTGTAAAAGACCCTGATGCTGGGAAAGATTGAAGGCAGGAGGAGAAGGGGACAACAGAGGATGAGATAGTTGGATGGCATCACTGACTTGATGGATATGAGTTTGAGCAAGCTCCAGGAGTTGGTGATGGACAGGGAAGCCTGGCGTGCTGCAGTCCACGGGGTCGCAGAGTCAGACACAACTGTGTGGCTGAACTGAGTGAGTTGCGAGGCCAGTGTTTTCATGCTGTCCTTTCAAATGCAGAAAACGAAGGGCAGATGCTAAGGGAGTCACCTAGACACTGAGGAAAATGAGGCACCTCATGCCCTGAAGCACCCCCCACCCCACCTATGCAGTCCCTTCCCCACCTTAGACCTCCCCTGAGCCGGGAAGACCAGAGCATTCTCAGTTGTAAAAAGTCAAACTTGGGAAGGAAAATTTCAGTCTGAAGCAAAGGTTTCAGAGTTCCTACACCTTCTGCCATTCTGAGGCAAACATAAGATGAATATTTTCTGGGGCTCTTTCAACCAAGGTGAAGAAGGTAATTTTCCTCTTCCCCTCATTCCATCTCCCTTTCTTCTCCTTCCCCTAAATCCCCTCCCTTCTCTTCCCATCTTCTCACCACCATCCAAAGAGACAACTCTTCAGCTGTCTTCTCATTCTGGGAAAGAAACCATTTTTCTTAATTGCTGCCACTTCACTGACTTGTGAAGGCAAAACAAGAGAATTAAATGAGGCCGTTGGGTAAGAAGGAATTGAATCTCAGTGAACTACGGTTTCTAAATTTTTAAAAATGTTATTATATATTGTAGATTTTATTTTATAGATTTATTTTACATTCTTTTTTAATATTCTTTCCCATGATGGTTTATCACAGGATATTGAATATAGTTCCCTATGCTATGCAGTAGGACCTTATTGTTTATCCATTCTAAAATGTAATACATAGATTTACTTGAAATTATTTTCATTATAACTATATATATAAACACACATATATTTTAAACTAACAGAACCTTTCCTTTTCTTGGCCATCTACCATCTGTTTTGCAGTTTTCTTGCTGAGATGCAACCCTGGGGTGGGCACTGGGGGCAGCCAGGGTTTCTGTGAGCCAGATCTGCTCTTTCTTACTGGCAGGCCCTGGAAACTTTTCTTTCAAACTCACCCCCGGAACCCTGGGCCATGCTGTGGTTCCCCCGTATATAAAATGAGCACCTCCCATGGGCAGGTGATGAGGTTGAATTGTTGCAAGTGTGTCCAGTGTTTTAAAGTCCTGGGATTAAAGAATTTACATGAGAGAAGAAAATACAGTTCCAGAGTGGGATCCTGCTCCGTGGTCATGAGTTCTGTCCCTGTCTCTTCTTCCCCTTGCAGGGAAAGCATCTGTCTGCAATGCAGGAGACCTGGGTTCAGTCCCTGGGTCAGGCAGATCCCCTGGAGAAGGAAATGGCAACCCACTCCAGTATTCTTGCCTGGAAAACTCCATGGACAATGGAGCCTGGTGGACTACAGTCATGGGGTCTCAAAGAGTCGGACATGACGGAGCAACTAACACTTTCACTTTCCTCTTTCCCACCCCCTCCATCCCTGTGTCTTACATGACTTAGAACAAGGACTGTGAGCTAAAAGGGCTTCAGAAATCCTCTAAGTCATTTCTCGGCCTCTTCTTTATCTTTTAATAAATTCTATTAATAATTCTACTCCTGCTTTGTTTTTTTCTTCTTCAAACAGCCAAAACCTTCTCCCTCCTCATGTGAATTATCAGATGAGGAGCCAGCTGGTTGGACCCAGGTCCCCTCTCAACCTGCTTCTTCCTCCTGTCTCTGATCCCTGCCTCGCCTCGGCCTGTGCTCCCATCACACCCCTTGTTTTGAACACGCCAGACGTTTTGATAACTTAAATCACACTTGACTCCGAATCCTTGTTGGTAAATTTGCTTCTGCCTCCCAGACAGGCACTCTCTGAAAGCAGCCAGGAGCCTCCTCCGGGGTGTGGGCCACTGGAGCAGGGCCCTGCTGTCCCCAGGGAGGCGCTTCCCCGCTTGGGGCTTTCTGACCTCAGTGTCCCACGTGGAATGTGGGAAAACACCCAGGCAGCTGCTGGGGCGGCCATGAGACAGCGGCCAAGAATGCCCCTGGCCCTGGCTGCAGCTGTGGCCTCAACAGGTGCGGCCTGGCCTCTGGGCACGCCTGAGTGTGTCACCTCCTCCTCTGGACACACACAAACATCCCTGCTTGGGGCCACCGACATGGCCTCTGTCCACTCCCCCTGCCCATCCTGAGGTCTCGGAGGCTGTGGGCACAGGACAGTTCCAAAGTGACCGAAAGCAGCCACTCACGTTTCCTCTGAACTCTGCCTCAGTGTGAGGCTCACTGGACACGTGATGGCCGCTGGCGGCCTCACTACAGGGAAGGGGGCATCTCCAGAGACGGTGCGGCTGACCCTGCACTAGCCGCAGGACCCAGACGGGCTGCCTCCCCCACTGCCTGAGCCTGGGGACAGGTCACAGCAAGGCGCTGCCCTCCTGCCCCTGGGCCCCCTCTGGCAGCCCCTCCTGCCTTTCTCTCCCACACCTGCCTCAGAGTCTCCCCTTGCAGAGTCCATACTCTGAGGGAGAGTTAGTTACCTTAAGGTGTGTGTGTGTGTGTGTGTGTCTGTGTGTGTGTGTGTGTGTGCATGTGTGTGTGTGTGTGTGTGTGTGTGTTGCATGTGTGGGTGTGTGGGTGTGCGTGTTTTGCCTCCTCAACGAGAGAAGAGTAGTTTGGGACTTCCCTGGTGGTCCCATGGTCAAGACTTCACTTTCCAAAGCAGGAGGGGTATGGGTTCAATCCCTGGTAGGGAAGTTAAAATCCCACATCCTCGGGGCCAAAAACCCAGAACATAAACAATAGAAGCAATATTGTAACAAATTCAGTAAAGACTTTAAATAAAAATGGTTCGTGTCAAAAAAAGAAAAAAATACTTAAGAACAAAAAAGGACAAGAGTAGGGGCCATGTTGTCTAGGGGGTCATAGAGCACCCCCACCCCTCAGCCCCTGCCAACAATGTTGCATTCACCCCTACAGAAATCAAAACCAAATCAGAAAAAATCACATGTGAAATCTCTTCCAATCCCATGTGCTTTGGGAAGAAACTTACTTACTTGTGTCTTCCTTTATCTATATTTTACTCTCTTTCATTGTGGAAGGAATGATGCTAAAGTTGAAACTCCAGTACTTTGACCACCTCATGGGAAGAGTTTGGCTCATTGGAAAAGACTCTGATGCTGGTAGGGATTGGGGGCAGGAGGAGAAGGGGATGACAGAGGATGAGATGGCTAGACGGCATCATGGACTTGATGAACGTGAGTCTGAGTGAACTCCGGGAGTTGGTGATGGACAGGGAGGCCTGGCGTGCTGCAGTTCATGGGGTCGAAAAGAGTTGGACACGACTGAGCGACTGAACTGAACTGATCTGAACTGAACTTCGCGTTTCCCAGAGGCTGTTAAATGGAGTACCGTGAAACTTCAGTGGAGAAATGCTGAAACATTTGGAGCTGAACAAAGTACAACAGGACTTCTCGGCGCCCAACTTAGTAAAGGCTGCCATGATCACCGTGAGAGGGATGCAGAATTTGGGGTCTTCCAAATTTGCTTAACCTCGAAACCCCCTCTTTGGAAGGCTATTTCGAGGAACTGACATCTGCTTCAGTAGACATCAGCTCTTTTCACGAATGATGTCCCACACCCAGCAAGGATGGTGCCCAGGCCAATGCTCGTTAAAGCCCAACACCTCTGCCTTCCTCAGGCCAGAAGAACAAAAATGCATCATCTTCCAGAACTCTTAACTGTCTCAGGAGGAATAAGCCCTTTGGCCAAGGAGGGATTCCCTCTGGTCTTTGCCAGGGTGTGTTTCGCCCTGGGATAGTGAGGGCATACCCAAAGCTGTTCTTTCCACCATGGGTCTTTGTGAAAAGCCAGACCCCTCAGTTGCCCATCCCTAGAAGTACGAGCATCAGGGCAATAAAAGACTGCAAAGACCAGAAAAGTTCAGACCCAGCACTGGGGCTGGGACGACTCTTTTAATTACAATCCTCACCCTCCTGCTGACCAGCATCTTAGACCTGGTCTAGCTTCTTTGGAGCCCCTCATGAATCGGCTCTCACCTCCTGGTGCCATGGGGGTTAGGGGTCACTGTAGTGTCGGTGTGACAAGCTATGGGACCTGTGCCCTTGTCCTGGATGCCTCTCAACCACCCTATGACCTGACACACATCCATCCTGTGTTGCTTTCTTCAAGTCGGGGGGAAGAGAGGGGTGGTCTGCTAGCCTCCTGGGAATGCTGGCTATGTCGGAGAGTGGCCAGGAGTGGGGAGGACTATCAGGGCCAAGCCAACAGACGAGGCTAGGGCATTTGGAGAAGCCAGGCCAGTTCCCACAGGTCACCGACATGAAAGCTTTATAAACAGAGCTCACTTGCAAAGGATCTGGGTGGCCACTGCCATCCGGGGCAGGTCACTGCTGATGGTGCTTCTGCCCGTCACATCCTCCTCATTTCCCCCAACACTGTTCCTACAAAGAAAGGTGGGGACTGGGTGGTAAGCAAGCAGATGACATCCCCTGGGCAATGTTCAGGGTTTCTAAGAGCCACACCAAGCACCTGCCAGCCAGCTCCTGTTTCTCCCTCTTCCTCTGAGTACTCTCTGGGTACTGAGTTGATGCATAACTCAGGGGACACCCACGCTCTGTGCTTCGGTGTGTTTGCTGTGCGCCTTGGAGCCTCCGTGTGTCCATCTGTGACATGAGCACGGTGTTCCTTCCTGGCTCGTCTCATGGAGGGGGGTTAGCCTCTCAGATTCACAGTAGAGAGAACTAAAAACGACTCTCCCTTCCATTTCCCCAAAGCTTTCCATTCCTGTTCTTCAGCCTCTCTCCCCCATGAAGATCACATCCAGACTCCCTTTCTGCCAACACTCGAGGCCACAGGAGACCAAAGGTCCCCCCTCATTCGATCCCAATCACAGAATTACAGGGTGAGAGCCCCCTACCTGGGCTGCAAATTGTATCACAGAAAAGACAGCCCCCACCCGCTTACCACTCATCTGCTCTAACTAGACCCGAGTGTCCCTTCCCCTCTGTAAAGCCCTTTCCTGGGAAGAACTCAGAGACTGTGGCCGAGCAAGTGTGCCTTGGATCCTGACAAGAATGAATGCAAGTGACCCTCCCTCCATCTTCCCAGCTGGTCCATTTGGAGCGAGAGGGCAGGACCACTGGGAGGAGGAAAGAGCGAAATGGGTTCGTTTCTGCCCCCTCCCGACTTCCCCCAGCCAGCCGCCAGGTCAGTGTTTCCAGTTACGGAGGCTCTAAAACCGGTTCCCAGCATAAGTCAACTGGAAGACGCCCAGGATGATGAGAAGGTGCCTTAGCCCAGACAGAAGAGCCCTCCGGGGCAGCCACGAAGCGCTCAGGATAAGCCCTTTCCCATTTCTGTGCTGCGGCTCCTTTATCCTCCTGATTGTAACTTACAAAGCCTCCATAGCCCCGTCTCAGACTCCAGGATCTCTAGATGGGAGTCCCAGCACTTTACACACCCTATCCCTCTGCAGGGAGCTGATGGAGGTCATTGTTCTCAGCCTCCGACTTCGCTGAAGTCCCAGCAAAACTACCAGATCTCAGAGCTTGGGGCCGGACAGGGAAGAGGCCAGAGGAACACCAAGCTGTAACGTGGGAGGGTGAGGACCCGCTAAGCCAAGATGAGAGAGGAGCGGAGACAGAGGGAAGGAAAAAGAAGAAGGGAGAAACATTTCACCACAAAACCTTTCCCAACGGAGCGACGTGACTAGGGAGGAAGGCCGCAAAAGGGCACACAGACAAGTAAATATAAATACGGTTATTTTCGGGCTGGGGGAAGGGGGGAATGGATGCTGGTGGTCTCCAGCTTCTTCCTGGTGGGTCGGGCTCTGGTCCCAGGGAGGAGCCTGGGCGCTCTCAGCCCTGGCGCGGCGGCCCGATGGGGCGGCCAGCGCAGAACCGCAGGACCAGGGCAGCCAGGGCGGAGGCTCGGCCGCACCTCGGGGAGGGTCGGGCGGAGGTGTGAGCAGCACTTTGACGTGTGGCCGCGCGGAAGGGCGAGTTCTCAAAGCCCCCATTCATGGACCCGACGCGCAGGGGCGGTGAACAGGAAAAAAATTGTTTCCCCCCGTCGGCCCCGAAAGGTGGGTTCCTGTTTATTAATCGAGGACCACATCAAGAATGCTGGGTTACAAATGTTCCTTCTCAGGAGTGCAGTAACTGGTGGCTGGAGGTAAAAAACTGAAAATTCCATCCGGTGGACAAAAAGCTGCCGCTGTGGGTGTACACACCACACACACACACACACACACACACACACACACACACACACAATACTGGGCTGGCTGCAGACTTCCCAAACAGCAGGGATAATCGCTAACAGGGAGCTGTGTTCTTCCAGAGTCCAGGGATGAAGAGGAAGCTGATTCAGGCTTCCAGTGTGGTAGAGAAAAATCTGAACTGTGATAATTAAATACAAATCACGCCAGGGGGCAAAAAAAAAAAATCCTTGCCTTCTCCAGATAAGGTGGAAAGGGAGCAGCAGAGGAAATGCAGAGAGTGGATTCAGGGCCGTCTACATTTCATTTCTTCCTCTGACGGATCCTAACAGATTTCTAGGTGAAGGGAATCAAAAAGGCCTGTCACCAAGTCACAAAGCCATCTCAAACACATGCACCCCGTCCACTCCATCCAGCTCCCAGACCACCGGCACGTTTTATATTTCTTGACACTACAAATACTTGGCAGTGCTGAAATTGCCCCAGTGAGATCAACCTGGGGCTTCATCTGCAGTTCTGAGGTGCTCCAAGAGTTTGTCAGAGTCTAGCCCCAAACAACCACTGCTCACCTTATTCTAATATGGTAGGAAAATGTGTCATCCTTCCCATGCCTGCCCAGCACCCTCCAAGCGAAGAAAGGACGGTCTCACTTGGTGTGCGCGGCTGGTGCTTTTGCTGTTGACTCAGCCTCTCTTGTTTCCATTCACACGGCAGCCTGGTGGCCTGAGTCAGAAGACCAAGACTCAGACCTTCCCTTTCCAGCCCTTTGGCTGCAGGCCCTCCACCCTCCTGCCTGGAAGGAGGCCAAGGCCAAGTCCAGGTTGGGAAGCCATAGGGGAGAGCAGCCACAGGGCAGTCAAGGGTCAGAGGGGTCCACTGGAAGGGGACGAAGTAGGGTGAGCAGAGAAGGGAAGAGAAACAGGAAGCAGCTGCCTTGGCGATGCCTCCAGGAACCCAAGGATGCCAGGCAGGTAGATGCCATCAGCCATGAGGCCGCTGTTTACTTCTGGCCACAGAGTAAGATTTCACCCCATGTTAAGACATTGACATGGGACTTCTCTGGCAGTCCAGTGGTTAAAGACTTCACCTTCCAATGCAGATTGGTCAGGGAGCTGGGCTCCAATATGACTCGAGGCCAAAAATCCAAAGGTACAATGGAAGTAACATTATAACAAACTTAGTAAAGACTTTAAAAATGGTCCACATCAGGGAAAAAAAAAAACTTTACAAAAATAAAGATATTGACATCTTTCTCTTTGAAGTTCTTAGAGCTTACAATGTGCGTTTCACTCAATGCCATTTTGGTCTTAGTTAGAGCTGCTGCTGTTGCTGCTGTTAAGTCGCTTCAGTTGTATCTGACTCTGTGCAACCCCGTAGACGGCAGCCCACCAGGCTCCTCTATCCCTAGGATTCTCCAGGCAAGAATACTGGAATGGGTTGGCAGTTCCTTCTCCCTTAGTTAGAGAAGGTGGTGTAATTTCCCCTCTCCACAGGTGAGAAGACAGAGGTACAGAGAGGTACAGGATCAGGAGGAATCCAGGCAGGATTCCTCAGGCTTATAAGGAAAGACCCTGAAGATCTTTCAGGAAGTTTGGAGGAATCTTACTTGTTTACTAACCATCTGTGTCCAAAAGCTTCATTCCATCCTTACCCTGCTCCCTGAGCCAGGCCTGTGGACAGAGCAGGCTCCATCAGACCCCAGCCTCCAAGTGCCCCTCACCAGGAATGACAGCAGGCCCTGGATCCCTGAGAGCAGACACATGAAAGTCTGCCTTGCCTCTCATCACATGGAGACCTCACCAAAAGCCTCAGACAAGCCCCATGGCAAGGCCAACAGAATTCAGTGTTTCTTCCTAGGCCATGCCATAATCAAAGTGACTACCTTTTAGTGATAGCCTTCTTGATGACATGTTCAACCCAGCTTCTTTCCTCCTGCCTGGGAGATGGCTGAGATCTAACTTACCAAACGGGCCCCCCTTCATGTTCACCTGCAATCCAGAATAGCCCTCATTTTCTTTGGTTCATCCCTGCCCATCATTCAGTCTGAGCCCAGATCTTATAATAAGCCTCTCCCCAACCCTTCCTCCTGAGATGCCCATGGCTCTTCAGGGCCTGTCCCCCTCAGTGCAGCAAGTTAGTGAACTTGGCTTTATGTGGCGACATGCATTCTTGGTGGTCATCTGTTGAAAAGAGCAATGTGGGGTGAAGTAGCTGAGGCTAAGCCTTGCATCTGACCACAGCCTCTGCAAACCCAGCTTCTCAGGGATGATACTGATGCTGAGATATCACCTTGTTATCAACACCTGGTTCTCCAGAGAGAGAGGATACAGGCCCTAACCGTGGAGGTAAAGGGCTCCGTTTCTTCTCTTCTTTCTTGGAGGCCACATCTCTAGTCTGCATCTAGGATTCCGAGAGGGGAAATAAGCAGAGGGACACTTTGAGATCTGAAATGTATATGTTGATTTTGTCTTGTTGTTATTTTTAATGTTTACATTAAAAATAGTCATTTTTTCTGATTCAAAAAATAAACAGTTCAAAAAACTCAAACTCTAGAAAAATATTAGAAACTAAAACTAACCTGAAATCCACTAGTCTGTTAATCATCACTAACATTGTGGTAACCCATGTCTTTATATATCTGTCTGTGAACATACATATGCCTCTGTATAAGTGGGAGATCATACGTACTGGTGTTCTTTTATAATGCACACCTTTTTCTCTTTCACGATCTTTTTTCTTATCTCCAGTCTCTGCCTCTTCAACACTTCCCCTGCAGGGCACCAGCGCTGCCTCATATTCCCATTCTGATCTCCAATCACCTTTCTCCACACAGCAATGAAAGTGAAAGTCACTCAGTCATGTCCGACTCTTTGCGACCCCTTGGACTGTACAATCCATGGAATTCTCCAGGTCAGAATACTGGAGTGGGTAGCTGTACCCTTCTCCAGGGGATCTTGCCAACCCAGGGATCGAACTCAGGTCTTCTGCCTTGCAGGCAGATTCTTTACCAGCTGAGCCACAAGGGAAGCCCAAGGGTAGAGGGTGATAAAAGCCCCCACTCCTGGGGAAAGTCTAGATTTTGACATGGACATTGGACAAAGAGACAAAGACAGATACACCCATGCAATTAAGTAATCTCTGATTAAAAGTCAGAAGATGGGGACTTTCCTGTGGTCCAGCAGTTAAGAGTCAGCATTTCCAGTGCAGAGGATGCTAGTTCAATACCTGGTCAGGGAACTAGGGTCCAGCATGTCACACCATGCAGCCAAAACAAAATAAAATAAAAATAAGACAAAAGCTGCTATTGAAATGTTCCTATGATAAACTTAAAAAAAATCCTTGAGAAAAAAAAATATCTAAAAATAAAATAAAATGTACCTGGTTCTCCAGAGAGAGAGGATACAGGCCCTAACCGTGGAGGTAAAGGGCTCCGTTTCTTCTCTTCTTTCTTGGAGGCCACATCTCTAGTCTGCATCTAGGATTCCGAGAGGGGAAATAAGCAGAGGGACACTTTGAGATCTGAAATGTATATGTTGATTTTGTCTTGTTGTTATTTTTAATGTTTACATTAAAAATAGTCATTTTTTCTGATTCAAAAAATAAACAGTTCAAAAAACTCAAACTCTAGAAAAATATTAGAAACTAAAACTAACCTGAAATCCACTAGTCTGTTAATCATCACTAACATTGTGGTAACCCATGTCTTTATATATCTGTCTGTGAACATACATATGCCTCTGTATAAGTGGGAGATCATACGTACTGGTGTTCTTTTATAATGCACACCTTTTTCTCTTTCACGATCTTTTTTCTTATCTCCAGTCTCTGCCTCTTCAACACTTCCCCTGCAGGGCACCAGCGCTGCCTCATATTCCCATTCTGATCTCCAATCACCTTTCTCCACACAGCAATGAAAGTGAAAGTCACTCAGTCATGTCCGACTCTTTGCGACCCCTTGGACTGTACAATCCATGGAATTCTCCAGGTCAGAATACTGGAGTGGGTAGCTGTACCCTTCTCCAGGGGATCTTGCCAACCCAGGGATCGAACTCAGGTCTTCTGCCTTGCAGGCGGATTCTTTACCAGCTGAGCCACAAGGGAAGCCCAAGGGTAGAGGGTGATAAAAGCCCCCACTCCTGGGGAAAGTCTAGATTTTGACATGGACATTGGACAAAGAGACAAAGACAGATACACCCATGCAATTAAGTAATCTCTGATTACAGGTCAGAAGATGGGGACTTTCCTGTGGTCCAGCAGTTAAGAGTCAGCATTTCCAGTGCAGAGGATGCTAGTTCAATACCTGGTCAGGGAACTAGGGTCCAGCATGTCACACCATGCAGCCAAAACAAAATAAAATAAAAATAAGACAAAAGCTGCTATTGAAATGTTCCTATGATAAACTTAAAAAAATCCTTGAGAAAAAAAAAATATCTAAAAATAAAATAAAATGTCAAAACACTTCTGTCTTGCGGATATGGTGCTATCTATAATTTTAAAGATTGTTGCTGGGCTATAACTGAGTTCTCCTCAAAATATACTGACTGGTAGGACAAACAGAACAACCCCAGACATCTTCCTCCTCTTCCTCCCAAAACAAAGTTGGATAGGGTTGGGTGTTGGGGTGTATGTGAATTTCAACACACCCCAAAGCGCCCCTTTAGATGGTACTTCCAGTCTGATCTCTGTGTGTAGCCGTGTTCTGGCCCGGCTGGTACCCTACCCAACAGAATTCCTCTCTGTGCCTACAGAGCACCTTCTTGCTCTCTCTTACTTCTAATTATCTAAAATCATTCACCATCTGGTATAACATTCTCAAGACACCAGCTATGATCAATGGCCGCTTCCTGATACACTGCTTTCCATGGCGTGTGATAAAGATGGATGTCATTTTACTCAACTTTACTTTTTGAAAATTCAGATGAACACTAAGGGTGAATTTAATGGTAGTTATTTGTTGAAGAATCCACTTATTGCACAAGAAAGGGATATCCTAAGTGAGGTTACAAAAATGCATGATTCACATCCAACTTTTCAGGAGCGTGTTTATTGCCTTAAAGGAGGGTGTGCATCTGGGTGCCTGTCCGTAAGTGTGTGTGTCTGCATCCATAAGCCTGGACCTCTGGTCTCTGGCCTTTTAAATCAGGACCAGGTTGCCTGCCACATACTTCTCTTCTGCCTGTCACTCACCAGAAGCGGCCCCTTGCAGGCTGGAACTCTGCTGTGAAAACAGGTGCAGCCGAGTTCATCCAAAAGATTAAAAAAAAGAAAGACTCCAAAACAAAAATTTTCCACTCAGAGCAGGCAAGCTTTGCTTTTTTTTCAAATAAGTGTTACTTAACAGAAGGTCTTGTAGAGCTCGTAAAACCCTGGAACATCTGGTAAACGGTGTCAGTTTTACAGGTCCTCCAACACAGGGTACATGACTCGTGTTTCCACTGGCGTAACTCAAGGACGCTGGTGCGTCTCCGGGCATCCCGCCCATCCTGATTTTCTGGGATGATCCCAAGCCAGCAGATCTGTCTCTCCTTCCACCAGGCCAGCAACAGACAACAGAAAACCTCAGAACCCAGACCCAAGAGGCGAGAGAGATGGCGGGGAGAGGGGAAGCCGACAAGGACATCGCTTACTGTGACAGGCGCACGTGGCATGCCGGGGGATTGGGGAGGGCACACAGATCAGGGTGCTGCAAGTGACGGGCACAATGACTTCCCTGGGGGCCTTTAAAATACCATGAGAATCTGTGTCTTTAACATTCAGTCATTTATCCCAGTTGTTAAACAGCCCACCTTTGGCCTGAGTTGGATGCCAGGGGTTGAGGGTTACTCAAAAACATTGAAAATCAATATTTCCAAAGTTGTCTGGAAATGAGGTCACAGCCCCATCCGCAGATGCTATTTGTTATACCTGTTTTTATATCCTGGCAAGAATGAACCCCAAAGGCTCCACCATGCGACTCTGACTTTGCTATCAGAAGACGGCTTCTTGCATTCCCTTCTGGACTGTGTTCCTACCATGTGACTGTCGCCCCAGGGACAGCCATGAGAAACATCTGAGAAATCATCGAAACTTTGAGCTCCCAAGCAAACATCTCAGAAAACAAACCCTTGCTTTTTTGCAAACCCTCACACTCTTGCCATTTCTCTTCAGAATATACGGCTCAGGATTGTCCTAAAACCTGGACACAGGGCAGTGCAAGCACCCAGGAATGAGCTGAGGACCCCTGGCCATAGGAGGGCTAGCTGTGTGTATTTGGGCAAGTCCCCCACTTAAGCCTCAATATCTTCATCAGAGAAATTGCTCTGTTTCTCACAGACTTGATGGGAGACTCACACAACTTAATACACATGCATGTGGTCTGTAAGACATTCCTCAAGTGTTACTTCCAGTTATACCTACGTAATTGCTGAGCTCTTTGTCTTTTCTATAGTCTTCCCTAAAAAAAAATAAAATAAAATAAACAGTTCTGGCTAATGAATTAACAGAAAGTCTGCCGAAAGATTTCTGGGAAAGAAATTTTGCTGCTGATGAAATACACTGATGTTAAATAAAAGAGCCCTCTGGTATACTCCCTTCCCTGTGCTTCCTGACTTTGAAAGCAGAGCTTCAGCAGCCATTCTGTCATCATGAGACCACAAGCCCAATAATAAAAACTCCATTATGTTGAAGATGGGAGAAGGCATGAAAAGGACCTGGATCCTTGATGACATCACGGAGCCAACGCCAACAAAGCCCTCTGAGGCTTCTTGTTATGTGAAAAAGAATATGCCCTACTTATATAAGTCACTGTTGGTTTTCTGTTCCTTGCAGCTGAATGCCTTCTAACAGATCTAGTCCCTCTGTTAGCTGTTTTCATAGGACCTCATATTTTCCTCTGAAGAGCTTATCACAGTTATAATCACTTAATAAAGTATTTCTTAAGTTCAGAAGTTTAGTTACATTCACAACTTGGACAGAATTTATTTCTAAATATTTCAATATATCTAGTTAAATTACTGAAATAAATTGTTTAGTTATTAGTATAATTATCTACATATATATATTTTTTTGTAATTATCTATGGGGGCTTCCCAGGTGGCTCAGTGGTAAAGAATCCTGCCCACCCATGCAGGAGCCACAGGAGATGTGGGTTTGATCCTTGGATCAGGAAGATCCCTTGGAGGAGGAAATGGCAACCCACTCCAGTATTCTTGCCTAGAGAATCCCCATGGACAGAGGAGCCTGGTGGGCTACAGTCCATGGGATTGCAGAGTCAGCTTCGACTGAGCACATAATTATCTATCTAGTGTCTCAGTCCCCATCTAGACTTAAGTCTATGAAAGCAGGAACCACCTTTGCCTGTTCATTGCTAAATCCTCAGCTCCGAGATCAGGGTCCAGCATATAGAAGTTGCTCAGTAAATATTGGTTGGTTAAGTAAATAGCTCTGGTTCTGAATGGACACTGGTCACTTAACTTCTTAATCCCAGTAGCACTAATGTGGTGTTTGCTCCAATGAGTGTTTAGGTTCTGGCAACGTGAAGGGGCCTCTCCACCATTTTACTTCCAATGCTCACTAGAGGCAGATTTTTAGGCAGTTGAACCACGTCCCTTGTGGAGATAACACACAACACTGACCTCTTAGAGGACCCTCAGTAAAGACTTGTTGAACAGAATTTGCAGCCTCCCAGAGTTGTTTCCAATAAGATAAATGCATTCTGTTTTCCAAAGGCTGTTTGAATCCTTTCTTCAGAAGTGTGAGCTTCACCCTCAGCTTTGAGAGCAGGAAAACACCTCAGTAACTAATACCCACCCATACACTTTCTTGATTTTGCTTCAAGAAGAAGGAAGAACATTTTTCTCGGTGAGAAATCTTCCCATTCTTGCTGCTCCCTGGGCTGTGTTACCACTTCTAGCCTCAGCTGGAACTAGCAACCCCAAAGCTGCCCCAGAAAAGGAGAAGGAAAAAGAATTAAATCACACCACCCACCAGGGATCGGGAGTTTACAAAATAGTTTCCCAGTGGTTGGCTGCGAACACAGTGTGGAGGGTGGTCTCTGCCTCCATTGCTGGTCCCCGTGTCCCCCCCATGCGCCAGGGGTGTATATTACCTTTCTCTCTGTTAAATGCCAACACACAAACTCCTGGAAAGGGTCCATCAGCAATTCCAAGACAGGATCTCCCACATAAAGCAAGAGGATCCTGATTTCAGCTTCCTGTCTCCATTCACAATGTACCTTCCAAATGGAGAGAGAGAGACTGGTTCCCGCGGGGCCGTAAAGCGTCACATCAAGAACCAGGATTCCAGACCTGGGAACTCTGCCACTTCCTGGTTATATAATCCTGGCATCTTATCCAAATCTCCATAAAACTCACTCTCTGCTTTGCTCAAACTGGGACGTAAACGAGACAACCCATGTGAAAGGGCAAGCTTGTCACAAAGTAAGCCTCGAAAAAACTTCAGATATTTTTATCCAGGCTCAACCAGGGACACTATTACCAATTAAGCTTATGCATCAGGAGTTGTTAAATGGCCTTTGAGACCTTTCTTCCTGATTGGCCAGTTCCCCTAGCCCTCTCTGGTCCTGCCTGTGTTGTTTCTGAGTCCACCCGTCTCTCCTAGTCTCACTTTCTAAAGGGGCTCCTCCCGCTTGAAAGATGCTTCCTACAACTTTTGTGGAGCCCAGGACCTGACTTGGTGACTGCCTTAGTCACCCTGAAGTGACTCTGCCAGGCAAGTCATCTTCCTTCAGCTTGTTTGCATCCTCTGAACATCAGGGAAAATAACTGCTCCTTTGCAGGACTGTTATAAGGTAGGAAAATTAAATAATATTTGTTAAGTGCCAGACATGTACTGGGCACTTAAGTTTGTTTTGGTTAACTCAGGCACATGCTAGATTGAATCTAAAATAATAAATATTAATGATATGCATAATAATAATAGTATTAAATGTGTGATATTACTGAATATTATTTACTATTATTGAATATTGATATTACGAATAACATCAATTTCATTATTGAATAATATTACTGAATTATTGGAGAAGGAAATGGAAAACCACCCCAGTATCCTTGCCTGGAAAATCCCATGGACAGAGGAACCTGGTGGGCTGTAGTCCATGGGATCACAGAGAGTTGCGCATGCCTGAGCAATTAATACTAACACTAACATGAATTATCAGCTTTGAATAATAATGATGGTGATATTATTTACTATAAATACTAGCAATATTAAGGGCTTTTTATTGCTAGTATTCATAATAAATAATATCACCATCATCATTATTATTATTCAAGCTAATAATTCAGTAATATCATTCAATAATAATGATATTGATATTATTCATAATAATATTAAATATTCAATAATATTCGGTAATGCTATTATTATTATGCATGACATTAGTATTATTATTTGAGATTCTACTTAGCATATATCTAAGTTAACCAAAACAAAAAGACACACAAACAAACCAGAAGTAAGGGCAAAAAATGTTTTCTTTTCTTAAAGCCGAGATGCAACTTGGCAGTCAGCTGGGGTCTGGAAAGGGAGCCTGCCAGCCACCCAGCGCGCTGCTGCTTGCTTCCCGGGAACACAGAACATCCTGCTTTAAAGCCGAAGCCCCACTGGGCAGGGTCCAGAGACGCCTGGCACATAACTGGCATCACCACACAAACACAGAAGAACGTGTGGTTGCAGACGTGTACAGATCTAGATGAAAAATCAAGTCCCTGACGGGCCCCACCAAATGTATATTTTAGATGGATTTTCTTTCTCTCTGTCCTTCCATGTGTGTGTCCCTCTCTTTGGCAATATTCTGGACTCCTGAAAATAGAGGTTTATTATGGAAATGCTGACAGACCCTTAAATAGAGCACTGTATTTGCAACACTGTAATTATGCCTCCATTGAAAAGCTCCAAAGAAAATATGATTTCCTTGTGCAAATAAATCGTGCATGACTCTAAAGGCCCAGATTTAAATCACCTGAACCATAAAGAACCGCCGTCTTCCATATATAAAGGGATTACAAATAATAAGGACTTTACAAAAAAAGAAAAAGCAAAACAACTAGGCCTGTACCAGGGAAACGTAGACACACTTATACAGTCTTCATAAAATTGGACCCCCATCTGACTAGCGCCCAACGGCCTAAGTAGGCACTCAATTAGCCTTGTGACAGTGTTGATTTGATTGACCTAGAAACGCCCTTGAATAAATAAAAGATCTGTATCTTCCATCCACACCCTAACAGGACTCTCATTTCTCTCTCTTTCTCCTCCTCCCTTCCACCTCTTATTCCGACCACACCTTCTGACCTCCACCCCGACCCCAACCCCACCACTAACATTTATGCTGAGACATTCCTCCGATCAGCAGGTGATCTAGGGTCAGACCCTGCAGTTAACTGCCTCTAGGCAATGCCCGCACTCAGGTGCGTCTGGTGGCTACAGACAGGCTCACTCCCCCTGGAAAAAGCGTTTCTCCATACTCTCAACAGACGTCTCAATGAAGACAGGAGGCCACCGATCCTTGAGAACAGCACCTTGACAAGCACCATGTGTCTGACATCCAACGTGGCTCTGCAGCCTGGGCAAAATTTGCTCCAGATTTCGCAGTCATCCCACCAGGCCTTGGAAAAGGGGCCCTTCTGTGCCTCTGCAGCAGCTCCCAGTGGTAATCAGAGAAGCCCAATACTATACTGTAGCGTGGGCTTTTTTATTTCAGCCAGCTTGCGGTTTGCTTATTTTCAAACAGTTATTGATACTTCCAAATGGCAGTCACTAAATGACAGGTTTCATTTAGATGATTATCAAAAATGAAACTCACAGCATTTGAGGCCATCATTCGTTTTCTTAATAGCAAAAGAAAACCTGTGCTCCAATTCTACAGACCTCACGTGCTTATCCACACTTATTTATACCTACGAAAACCAAAACTGTTCTGTGGCATTAGTTTTTTCAACAGCATAATCATATCCAGATATTTTTCACAGATATAATTTTCATAGTTGGGAGTGAGTTCACTCCTATGAAGCCTTGCATATTACAAATGATTCAATTATGTTCCTTCTGATTTTCTTATCAAATTTATTTTATTACCTTCTGATTCTTTGAAAATTGAGTAACAGAGAGTTGCCTAAAACTACACATAACCCAGGTGGCTCAATGGTAAAGAACTCCCCTGATAAGCAGGAGACATGAGTTCAATCCCATCTTTAAGAATTTTCCACGGTTTCATTAGTACTATTATATTTATTTATGCTTTTGAGAATTTATCACACTTTTTATTTCTGTTATATACTTCTGTGTCTACATTGGCTTTTTGTGGCTCTATAGGTTTTTCCTCTCTTTTTTCTTTTTCTTTTTTTCTCTCTTATTTTTTAAACTTTTAGTTTTTAAATTTTATTTTTTTGCCACACTTACTTGCTTATTTCCACACTTTGTTTACATTTCCTACTGTTCCTACTATTCTTTTCCCACTGCCTTAATCTTTAATATATATAAATTTTCTTGATCTACCTCTATTTAACTTTGCATCTGTCCTTTCTTTCTTTTTCTCATTATATTTGTTAGTTTGCTTTGCTTTAATTGCTTTATTCCCCAATTGTCTCTTTCCTTTAGTATTCTTTTTCAGTCTGTGTTTTTGTTTGTTTTGTTCTTAGCTGGTGGTTATCATTTTTGTTTTCCTTTGTTTGCTGGATCAATCTGTTGTACTTTTTGCGGGGGGGGGTGGGAACTGTTTTGGTTTTGCTTATGGGAGAAGGCAATAGTAACCCACTCCAATACTCTTGCCTGGAAATCCCACGGGCAGAGGAGCCTGGTAGGCTACAGTCCATGGGGTCACTAAGAATTGGGCACAACTGAGCGAGTTCACTTTCACTTTTCACTTTCATTCATTGAAGAAGGAAATGGCAACCCACTCCAGTATTCTTGCCTGGAGAACCCCAGGGCCAGAGGAGCCTAGTGGGTCACACAGCTGAAGTGACTTAGCAGTAGCAGCTTGGGTCAATATGTACGTGTGTGTATTCCATTGTTTTAGTTATTATTTGCCAGATTTTATAATTGCCATTTGCCTGGGGTGCATCTTTTCTTTCTCATTTTTACATATTTATTTTCATCTTAATACCATAACAGACCACCTGTTGAACCTCCATTCCTGGGCAGAAATCAAGCTCTGAGCCTTTGGAATGGGAGCACTGACTGCAAGATCCTGGACCATCATAGAACTCCTAATCCTAGGGAGTATCATATAGTGAGAATTCCCATAAAGGCAACCACCTGTATACAAGCCCAGCCTCACTCAACTGCCAGAAGTACTTTGTGCAGGACACCTCATCCAAACAGCAAAGACTAAAATAAAAACTCAATCATCAGCAGACAGGATTACAACCTCACTCAGCCCTTCTCATAGAATGAAAGAATTCAACCTCAAAGTCTGGGAAAAGGAGACCTCTAATGCAACAAATTAAAAAAAATAATAAAAATAAAAAAGTAGAGAAATACTGTGCAAATGAAGGCACAATCTAGAAACACACAAGTGCAAATAAAGAGGAAATAGTAAAAATGACCTGCAAAAGAATTCAGGATAATGATAGTAAAGATGATCCAAAACCTTGAAAACAGAATGGAGAAAATGCAAAAATCAATTAATAAAGACCTAGAAGAAATAAAGAATAAACAGAGACAAACAGCACAATTACTGAAATTCAAAATACTTTAGAAGGAACCAATAGCAGACTATCTGAGGCAGAAGAACAGATAAGTGAACTGGAAGTTTGAGTGGTGGAAATAATTGTTGAAGAGCAGAATAAAGTAAAAAGAATGAAAAAAAACTGAGGATAGTCTCAGAGACCTCCGGGATAATATTAAGTGAAACAACATTTGAATTATAAGAGTCCCAGAAGAAGAGAAAAAGAAAGGATATGAAAATTTTTCTGAAGAGATTATAGCTGAAAATTTCCCCATCCTGAGAAAAGAAATAGTCCATCAAGTACAAGAAGCATAAAGACTCCCATACAAGATAAACTCAAGGAGAAACACTCCAAGACACATACTAATCAAACTAGAAAAGATTAAACACAAATAAAGAATATTAAAAGCAGCAAGGAAAAGCAACAAGTAACACACAGGGGAAACCTCATACTTTTAACAGCTGATCTTTCAGCAGAAACTCTGCAGACCAGAAGGGGATGGCAGGATATATTTAAAGTACTGAAAGGGGAAACTTTTCGACCAAGCTTACTCTACCCAGCAAGGATCTCATTCAAAACTGATGGAGAAATCAAAAGCTTTACAGACAAGCAAAAGTTAATAGAATTTAGTACCACCAAATCAGCTTTACATCAAATGTTAAAGAGACTTATATAGTCAGGAAATACAATAGAAGAAAAAGATCTTTAAAAAAAAAAACTCAAGAAAATAGCTATATATATATATATATATACACTTCATATTGATATATGAAGTATATCATACATACATATCAATATGTTCATATGATATATAAGCACATATATCAATAATTTTTTTAAATGAAAACAAATTAAATGCTCCAACCAAAAGACACAGAATGGCTGAATGGACAAAAATGAGACCCATATTTGAGTCTACAAGAAACCCACTTCAGACATAAAGACACATATAGACTAAAAGTGAGAGGGTGGAAAACTATATTCCATCCAAATGGAAATCAAAAGAAAGCTGGAGTAGCAATTCTCATATCAGACAAAACAGACATAAAATAAAGAATATTATAAGAGATAAGGAATGACACTACATAATGATCAAGGAATCAGTCCAAGTGAAAACATAACAACTGTAAATATCTATGCACCCTACATAGGAGCACCTTAATACATAAGTACTAACAGACATAAAAAGAGAAATTGACAGTAACATAATAATAGTAGGAGAATTTAACACCCCACTTACAGAAATGGACAGATCATCAAAACAGAAAATAAGAGAACACAAGCCTTAAATGACATATTAGACCAGAGGGATCTCACTGATATCCTTAGGATGTTCCATCCAAATGCAGAAGAATACACTTTCTTCTTAAGTGCACATAGAACATTCTCCAGGGTGTAGGCTACCATGTCTTAGGTCATACAAATCAAGCCTCAGTAAATTTAAGAAAATTGAAATCATATTAAGCACCTCTTCTGACCACAATGCTATGAGACTAGTTATCAATTATAAGAAAATAACTGTATAAAACACACACACATACACACACACACACACACACACACACACACACACACTTGGAGATGAAACAACACATTCTAAATAACAAGCAGGTTACTGAAGAAATCAAAAGAAAAATTGCAAAAATCCTAGAAACAAATGACAATGAAAGCATGACAACTCAAAACCTATGGGATGCAGGAAAAATCAGTTCTAAGAGGGAAACTTATAGTAACAAAATCCTACCTCAATACACAAGAAAAACATTGTATAGACACCCTAACTTGACACCTAAAACAACTGGGAAAAGAATAACCAAAAAAAAACAAAGTTAGTAGAAAGAAGTAGCAGAAGCTCGGAAAAGGCAATGGCACCCCACTCCAGCACTCTTGCCTGGAAAATTCCATGGACAGAGGAGCCTGGTGGGCTGCAGCCCATGGGGTCGCTAAGAGTTGGACACGACTGAGCGACTTCACTTTCACTCTTCACTTTCATGCGTTGGAGAAAGCAATGGCAACTCACTCCAGTGTTCTTGCCTGGAGAATCCCAGGGATGGGGGAGTCTGATGGGCTGCTGTCTATGGGGTCGCACAGAGTTGGACATGACTGAAGCAACTTAGCAGTAGCAGCAGCAGTAGAAAGAAAGAAATCATAATGATCAAAGCAGAAATAAGTGAAAAAGAGATGAAAGAAACAATAGTAATGATTAATAAACTAAAAGCCTGTTCTCTGAGAAGATAAACAAAATAGACAAATCTTTAGCCAGATTCATCAAGAAAGAAAGGGAAGAAAAACAAATAACAAAATTAGAAATAAAAAAGGAGTGGTTACAACAGACAATGCAGAAACATAAATAATTATAAGAGACTATTATGAGCAACTATACAGCAATAAAATGGGCAACCTGGAAGTAATGGAAAGGTTTTTAGAAATGTTCAATCTTCCAAGACTGAACCAGGAGGAAACAGAATTTACAAACAACGCAATTACAAGCACTGAAATCAAAACTGTGATTTTAAAAAAAAATCTCCCCTTCCCCCCCCAAAAAAAGCCCAGGGCCCAGTGACTACACAAGTGAATTCTATCAAACATTTAGAGAAGAGCTAATGCCTATCCTTCTAAAACTTTTTCAAAAAATTGCAGGGGAAGGAACACTTCCAAACTCATTCTAGGAGGTCACCATCGCCCTGATACCAAAGCCAGGCAAAATCAACACACAAAAAAAGAAAACTATAGGCCAATATCACTGACAAACAGAGATGCAAAAATCCTCAACAAAATTCTAGCAAACATAATTCAGTAACACATTAAAAAGCTCATACGCATTGATCAAGTCGGATTTATCCCAGGAATGCAAGGATTCTTCAATATACACAAATCAATGTGATACACCATATTAACACATGGAAACATACAAACCATAGGATAATCTCAATAGATACAGGAAAAGCTTCTGGTAAAATTCAGCACCAATTTATGATTTAAAAAGTCTTTTTCAAAAATAGGCATAGGAGGAATCTACCTATGCCTCCTATCTAGGCCATGCAAGATAAACCCACAGCAAACCTTATTTTCAATAGTGAAAAACTGAAGGCATTCCCTCTAAGATCAGGAACAAGACAAGGGTGCCCACTCTTGTCACTATAATTCAACATAGTTTTGCAAGTCCTAGCTATGGTAATCAGAGAAGAAGAAGAAATAAAAGAAATCCAGACTGGAAAAGAAGTCACTCTCTCACTGTTTGCAGATGACATGATACTATACCTAGAAAACCCTAAAGATACTATCAGAAAATTACTAGAGCTAATCAGTGAATTTAGCAAAGTAGTGGGATACGAAATCAATACACAGAAAATACTAACAGTGAAAAATGAGAAAGAAAAATTAAAGAATCAATCCCATTCATGATTGCAGCAGAAAGAATAAAATATCTAGCAATAGCTTACCTAAGGAGACAAAATAACTGTATACAGAAAATTATACAACACTGAAGAAAGAAATCAAAGATGACATAAACAGATGGAGAGCTATCCCATGCTCCTGGATTGGAAGACTCAATATTGGGAAAATGACCATACTACCAAATGCAATCTACTGATTCAATGCAATCCCTAAAAAATTACCAACAGCATTTTTCACAGAGCTAGAACAATTTTTACTAGAAGTCAAATAAGGTCTTTATTGGTGGTTTAGTTGCTAAGTCATGTCCAACTCTTTCAACCCCATGGATTGTAGCCTGCCAGGTTCCTCTGTCCGCAGGATTTTCCAGACAAGAATACTGGAGTGAGTTGCCATTTCCTTCTCCAGGCGATCTGCCTGACCTGGGGATTGAAACCTGGTCTCCTGCACTGCAGGCAGATTCTTTACTGATTGAGCTAACGGGAAGGTCTTGAAATAGAACAAAGAATTTTACAATGCATATGGAAACACAAAAGACCCCAAATAGACAAAGGAGTTTAGAGAAAGAAGAATGGAGCTGGAGGAATCAACCCTTTCTGACTTCAGACTGTACTACAAAGCTACAGTCAGCAAGGCAGTATAGTAATGGCACAAAAACAGAAATATAGACCAATGGACCAAGATAGAGCCCAAAGATGAAACCATGCACCTATGGGTGCCTTATTTTTGACAAAGGATGCGAGAATATACAATGGGGCAATGAGAGCCTCTTCAATAAGGAAAACTGGACAGCTATGTATAAAGCAATGAAATTAGAATACTCCTTACACAAAGATAAACTCAAAATGGATTAAAGACTTAAATGTAAGACTAGAAACTATAAAACTCTTAAGGAGAACATAGGCAGAACATTAATTAGATCACATAAATCAAAGCAAGATCCTCCATGACAAACCTTTTAGAGTAATGGAAATAAAAACAACAATAAACAAGTGGGACCTAATTAAACTTAAAAGCTTTTGCACAGCAAAGGAAGCTATAAACCAGGTGAAAAGACAACCTTTAGTATGGGAGAAAATAGTAAGAAGAAAACTGAAATGAAGCAACTGACAAAGGATTAATTTCCAAAATATACAAACAGCTCATACAAGTCACTACTAGAAAAATACACAACCCAATCAAAAAGTGGGGTGAAAGGCCTAAACAGTCATTTCTATAAAGAAGACATACAGATGGCTAACAAACATGAAAAGATGCTCAACATCATTAGCTATAAACCAGGTGAAAAGACAACCTTTAGTATGGGAGAAAATAGTAAGAAGAAAACTGAAATGAAGCAACTGACAAAGGATTAATTTCCAAAATATACAAACAGCTCATACAAGTCACTACTAGAAAAATACACAACCCAATCAAAAAGTGGGGTGAAAGGCCTAAACAGTCATTTCTATAAAGAAGACATACAGATGGCTAACAAACATGAAAAGATGCTCAACATCATTCATTAGAGAAACACAAATCAAAACTACAACTACCTCACATCAGTCAGAATGGCCATCATCAAAAATCGTACAAATGATGAATGCTGGAGAGGGCATGGAGAAAAGGGAACACTCTTCCACTGCTGGTGGAAATGTAAATTGATACAGCCACTGTGGAAATGGTAAGGAGATTCATTTAAAAACTAGGAATAAAGCCACCATATGACACAACAATCCCACTACTGGGCATGTACACTGAGGAAACCAAAACTGAAAAGACACATGTACCCCAATGTTCACTGTAGCACTATTTATAATAGCTAGAACGTGGAAGCAACTTAGATGTCCATCAACAGATCAATGGATAAAGAAGCTGTGTTGTATATACATACAATGCAGTATTACTCAGTCATAAAAAGGAACGCATTTGAGTCCATTTTAATGAGATGATGAACATGGAGCCTATTATACAGAGTGAAGTGAGTCAGAAATATAAAGGTAGATATTATAGACTAACACATATATATGGAACCTAGAAAGATGATACTGATGAATTTATTTGCAGGGCAACAATGGAGACTCAGACATAGAAAATAGACTTATTGACATGAGGGCAGTGTAGGGGGAGGAAATAAAGGGTAAGATGTATAGAGTAACACATAAACTTGCATTACCATATGTAAAATAGATAACCAATGGGAATTTCTTGTATGACTCAAGGGACTCAAACACAGGTTCTGTAACAACCTAGAAGGTAGGATGGGGAGGAAGATTTAAGAGGAAGGGAACATATGTATACCTATGGCTGATTCATGTTGATATTCAGCAGAAAACAAAAAATTCTGTAAAGTAATTATCTTTCTATTAAAAAATAAATAATATTTTTTTTAAAAGAAACTTAGTTGAAAACCTTTTGGCTTGCATTTCTTCTATTCAGGTCAACAAGTTCCTTATCTAGCATTCGAGTTTGTTTTTGTTTTTGTTTTTGTTTTTTTAAGAAACAGGCTGCTCTATATCACTGATAAACACAGATGCAAAAATTCTTAACAAATTCCTAGCAATCAGAATCCAACAACACATTAAAAAGATCATACACCATGACCAAGTGGGCTTTATCCCAGGGATGCAAGGATTCTTCAATATCCACAAATCAATCAATGTAATTCACCACATTAATAAATTGACAAATAAAGGTCATATGATTACCTCAATAGATGCAGAGAAGGCCTTTGACAAAATCCAACATCCATTTATGATAAAAACTCTCCAGAAAGCAGGAATAGAAGGAACGTACCTCAACATAATAAAAGCTATATATGACAAACCCACAGCAAACATTATCCTCAATGGTGAAAAACTGAAAGCATTTCCCCTAAAGTCAGGAACAAGACAAGGGTGCCCACTTTCACCACTACTATTCAATATAGTTCTGGAAGTTTTGGCCACAGCAATCAGAGCAGAAAAAGAAATAAAAGGAATCCAAATTGGAAAAGAAGAAGTAAAACTTTCACTGTTTGCAGATGACATGATCCTCTACATAGAAAATCCTAAAGACTCGACCAGAAAACTACTAGAGCTAATCAATGAATATAGTAAAGTTGCAGGATATAAAATCAACACTCAGAAATCCCTTGCATTCCTATACACTAATAATGAGAAAGTAGAAAAAGAAATTAAGGAAACAATTCCATTCACCATTGCAACGAAAAGAATAAAGTACCTCGGAGTACACCTACCTAAAGAAACTAAGGACCTATATATCGAAAACTATAAAACACTGATGAAAGAAATCAAAGAGGACACTAATAGATGGAGAAATATTCCATGTTCATGGATCGGAAGAGTCAATATAGTGAAAATGAGTATACTACCCAAAGCAATTTACAGATTCAATGCAATCCCCATCAAGCTACCAACAGTATTTTTCACAGAACTAGAACAAATTATCTCAAGATTTGTATGGAAATACAAAAAACCGCGAATAGCAAGGGCAATATTGAGAAAGAAGAATGGTACGGGAGGAATCAACCTGCCTGACTTCAGGCTCTACTACAAAGCCACAGTCATTAAGACAGTATGGTACTGGCACAAAGACAGAAATATAGACCAATGGAACAAGATAGAAAGCCATGAGATAAACCCACACACATATGGACACCTTATCTTCGACAAAGGAGGCAAGAACATACAATGGAGTAAAGACAGTCTCTTTAACAGGTGGTGCTGGAAAAGCTGGTCAACCATTTGCAAAAGAATGGAACTAGACCACTTTCTAACACCACACACAAAAATAAACTCAAAATGGATTAAAGATCTAAACGTAAGACCAGAAACTATAAAACTCCTTGAGGAGAACATAGGCAAAACACTTTCGGACATATATCACAGCAGGATCCTCTATGATCCACCTCCCAGTATACTGGAAATAAAAGCAAAAACAAACAAATGGGACCTAATTAAATAAAAATTTTAAAAAAAAGTTAAGATAAATTAAAAAGTATAACTGCATAACCAGGAGGAGAAAAAAAAAAGAAAAGAAACAGACTGCTTGCAACTTCTTGTTAGGAGGTCATCTCAGGGTGCATTTTTACTTAACCAGGTTAGTTGTAGGTATAATAATAACTAATCACAAAACCCTGCGTTTAAACAAGTGTTCACACAGAAATATCCAGCGTGTCCTGTTTGTGTCTCTGAACTGCTCAGGAACACGCTGTGTGTGAACCTGGAAATCAAAGCCTGTGGCAAAGTTGTATATTCTGCCCATGAAAGCTAAGTAGTTTTAGACTCAAAGTTACTTGGTCTGCTTTTCTTTTATTCAGTTCAACAACTTCCTTATCTAATTCTTGAGGTTTTTGAAAGAAACAAACTTCTTGAAATTCCTTGTTAGTCCATCTCAGAATGTATTTTCACCTAACCAGGATTGTTATTGGTATAGCACTATCACAGAACTCACTGCTCAAACACGCATTCTCATAGAAGAATCCAGTGAATCCTGTTTGTGTCCCTACACTCTTCAGAAACATGCTGTGTATAAACCTAGAAATCTTAGTCTGTTGGTAAAACTTTATTTTCTGCCTCTGAAAGCTAGAGAGTTTTAGACTGAAAGATACTTGAAAAGCACTTTGGTTGGTTTTTTGTTTTTGTTTTTTTAATTCAGTTCAACAACTTCCTGAGTATAATCCTTGAGTTTTCTGAAAGAAACTGTTAGACCCGGAGAAGGCCTAATCAACAGGAGTCGTCGCTTCACAGATCACACCAAAACTCAGGATATCGATGCAATCAGCAAGAGGATTTTATTGCACCGGCGTGCCGGGGTTCAGTCACCTCCGAGGAAGAACGAACCCAGAACACTGGTTGAGAAGAATTTTTATACAGAAAAATCACAAGCAGGCGGGAATAGGGTTAAGACAATGTGATTGGGGCCATAGGCAGGTACAGGTGGGGTGAGGACGTTTGATTGGTGGGCAAGGCTTGACCTTTGCAGGGATAGGTCTGCAAGTTATCAGGCTGAAACGGCTGGCTGACCACCCTGAGGCGGTTGGTCAGAACAGCCACCCGGAAAAGTTTTAACAGAAAATACATCACCTGGGGGTCCCTTGCCAGGAAACTAGGCTATAAGTCACCAGTTAAAGTTTAATAGAAAAATACCACCATAATTATAGAGGGGCTGCTTCAGGGATCAGGAGGCTATGAGTCATCAGATAAGGGGCAGGCTATTTTCCATGAGGTATGGCCTGCCTCTGGGGTTTTAACAGGACAAAGAAAACTTTTTAAAATTTAACTTTTCCCTTCAAAACAGGTTGCTTGCGACTCCTGCCTAGGAGGTCATCTCACATTACAATCTCATCTAACCAGGATAGTGAGATGTATGGCACTCATTACTCATCACTCACAGAACACTCTGTGGAAACAAGTATTCTTATGAATGGGTCCAATGTGTCTTATGTGGGCCTTTACACTGCTTGGGAGCTGAAGGAATACATTCTGTGTGTGGAAATTGGGGCTTGCTGGCAAAAGCAGTATTTTTCCCCTGTGAAAGTTATAGTTGAGGCCTAAAAGCTGCCTGGAAAACACTCTGCTTTCTTTCCTTCTGTTCATTGCAGTGACACCTTTATTCAAGTGATAATTTTTCTAAAAGAAATAGGCTATTTTTAACTCATTGCTGGGAGGTCTTCTCACAGTAGTTTTGTCTAAACAGGGCAATAGTAGGTATGACATTTACCACTCACAGAATGATCTGCAAAAATAAGTTTTCTTATGGAAAGATCCAGTGCATCTTTGGTGTGTCTTTCCACTGCTCTGAAAATGCAAGGAAATATGCTATTTGTGAACCTGGGTGTGGCAGGTTAGATATTGGTGACAGGGGTATGCATTTTCCATGTGTATTGCAATGAGGGTAGTAGGTATATAGAGGGGTATATTGGATGAGGGGCCCGTTAGGGCAAAGCAGGTAGGCATGAGGTGAGGCAAGTTGGGATGAGGTGGGTAGGTATGTAGTGTGGTGGTTTGGGATGAAGAGAGTGAGAGGGTAACCGGCAGGAAGGTCAGGGGTCTCCAAACAGAAAAAATAGGCTGCAAGTGTCAAATATTTTTATCTCTTTCTTTAGTGACAGGAGGAAACAAACTGGTGATATATATATATTTTTTTTTTCCCCCTTCTCTATACAAATTTAAAAGGAAGTTTCTCTTAAAATATTGTGTTGCCATAATGACATCTGGTTCCACCTGAAGTTAACTATTCTCAAACCTTGAGTTAACCAATGCATTTTTCTTATGAAAATGTTTGTCTTAAGCTATGTTAATGTACTTTGCATTTACCCCAGACTATTGTTCAAGTCATTTCCTCCTAATGGCTCAGAACCAACTTGACAAACCATTATGTTATACTCAGACATTTTTCCCCTAATCTATGTAAATGAAAGTATTTATAGGGTAATCTGCCCTTCTACAAGATTCAAGTCAATCATTTTATTGCCTGGGATGACTCACTGGTACCAAGATTATCCCAAAATACATCTTATGGATGAGGGGCCTGGTGCCATTCTGAATTTTAAGACATTCTTTTCTTTCATTAACACACTGCGAGGCAATGGCAACCCACTCCAGTACTCTTGCCGAGAAGGTCCCAAGGATGGAGGAGCCTGGTAGGCTGCAGTCCACGAGATCGCTAGAAATCGGACATGACTTCACTTTCACTTTTCACTTTCATGCATGGGAGAAGGAAATGGCAACCCACTCCAGTATTCTTGCCTGGAGAATCCCAGGGATGGGAGAGCCGGGTGGGCTGCTGTCTACAGGGTCGCACAGAGTCAGACACGACTGAAGCGACTTAGCAGTAGCAGTAGCAGTGACTGTATAACATCCAGCTAAAAACTAGCAGGGGGGTACTCTTTCTGCCCCCTTCTGATGCCTATGTCAGAAGCTTTCTCTATCTCCTTTATACTTTAATAAAACTTTATTACACAAAAGCTCTGAGTGATTAAGCCTCATCTCTGGCCCCAGATTGAATTCTTCTCCTCTGGAGGCCAAGAATCCCAGCGTCTTTTCATGGGTCAACAACAACCTTTCAAAAGCAGATGTGAGATGGTATGGGCTGGGGTAAGGAGGATGGCATGTGTGGTTGTTGTGGTAATATGGGTAGGGGTGTGATGTGGCCAGTTCTGGCAAGATAGCTAGGCAAACACAGGTTAGGTTGAGGCAGGTAGGTTTGTGTCATTGAAGAACAGATAAGGCATGATGAGTGTGTATGATAACAGGTGGGTTGGATCAAGGCTGTTAGGCCTCCAGTGGATCAATGTGGGCTGAAGCAGGTAAGCATATTTTTGGATGGGTTGTGGAGGGGCAGGTAGGAGTGTGATGGTGTGATTTGGGTGAGGTAGGTAGGTGTAAGAAGGTGTGAGATATGAGTGGGCATGTTGTGGGGTGTTGTGGAGAGTTGTATTGCATGTGACACTGTGGGATGGAACAAGTTGAAAGGGGTGTGGCAAGGCAAGTTGCAGTGACAGATTTAAGCTTGTGGCAGGATAGACTAGAGTGTCAGGGATAGGTATTTGTGGAAAAGGTTTGGGTGATGTGGGTAGGCATGTAACAAGGTGGGGTGGCAAAAGGAATATAGGCATTACAGGGGCAGCTAAAGGCAAGAAGGGTAGGCCTGTCAAGGGGCATGTCAGGATTAGGCAGGTTAACATGTGTTGGGGTAGGTTAGGCTGCCTAGTGTATATGTGTGGTTAGGCGGGTTAAGGATAGGCAGGTAGGCATATAGCAGAACAGCTTGGGGCAAGGTAAATGTGCACATGGCTGGGCCAGTTTAGGCAAGGCAGGTAGGCATGTTATGTGGTGGTATGGTGTGTGGTAGGTAGATGTGTGGCAGAAAGGATTGAGATAGGGTGGGTAGCCATGTGGTGGAGGGGTTTGGGGAGGTGGGTAGGCATGAGGAGGTGCAGGTTTGGAAAGGCAGGTTGGTGTCTGGCAGGGTCGGTTAGGGTGGTGGGTGTAAGCATGTGGCAGGATGTGTTAAGGAGAGATGGCATGTAAGGTAGGCATTTGCTGGGCAGGTTGGTGCCAGGTGAGTAGATATGTGGTGGGGTAGTTTAGAGTGATGCATATAGGCATGTTACAGGGCAAGGCATGATGTGGTGGTAGGTTTGTAGCAGGTTGCATTGAAATTAGGCTGGTAGGCATGTAGAGGAACATGCTGGAGCAACTTGTGTATGTGTGTTTGGGGGCACATTGGAGTGAAACATGTAGGCATGGAGCAGGACTGCTTGGGGTGAGGGGCTAGGCGTGTGGCAGAGCAGGTTAAAGCATGATGGATAAGCATGTTGAAGGACAGTTTGGGATGAGGCCTACATAAGTGTCTGGCATGCCAGTTTGGGGTGAGGCAAGTAGACAAGTGGCAGGGCAGTTAGGGGTGACAGGGTTAAGCATGTGGCAGGGCAGATTGGGTGGTGGTGTGGCCATTTGTCGATGGTTGGATAAGGCGGGTGGGCATGTGAAAAGGCAGGTTTTAGCTCCACATGTAGGTGGATTGTGGGGCAGGTTAAAGATAGACAGTAAACATGCAGTGGGGCAGGGTGGGGCCAGTCGATAGGCATGTGGCATGGTGGGTTTGGAAAGGGGAATAGGCATTTGGTGGGACAAGTTAGAATGAGGCAGTAGGCATGTGACTGGGCAGGTTTCAGTGAATCTGGCAGATGTTTGGCATTGCAGATTGGGGTCACATGTGTAGTTTTGTGGAAGGAAGCTGTGGCAAGGCACATTTTCATGTGGTGAAGTTGGTTGGGGCAAGGCATGTAGGCCTCTGGTTAGGTCCATTGAGGTGAGGCACTTAGGAGTATGTAGAGCCCAGCTGGGGTGAGGTGGTTATGTATGCAGGAGATGGGTTGAAGTGAGGCGGATTGGCATGTCATGAGGCAGGTTGGGGGAAGGATGATAAACAGGTAGAGAGGTAGGTGGGTAAGAGGTAGGTAGGTTTGTGGCAGAGTCGGTTGAGGCGAGGCAGATAGGTATGTCAGAGCAAGTTGGCAAGAGGTGGTTAGGCGTGTTAGGTGGGAGATTTGGAATGAATAGGGTAGGAGTTTGGTGAAGTTGATTGGGTCAAATGTGTTGTTGGTCAAGGCTGGATGGGTTCAGCAAGGCAGGTAGGCATGTGGTGAGGTGGTTCGGTGCAAGGTCCGGTAGCCTGGGTGGTTAGGCGTATGGAGAGTGTGATGGATAAAACAGGTAGGGGTGTGAAGGGATGGAAGATAGGTTTGTGGTGAAGTGGATTGTGGCAAGGTAGGTAGGGGAGTATAAGCATAAGTTGGGGAGAAGAGAGTAAGCATGTGGTAGGGCATGTTGGAGCAGGGTGTGTATGTGTGAGATGGGACATGTTGGCTGAAGCAGGTAGGCATATCAAGGGTTAAGTCCATATGTGCCGGGAGCCAGCATGAGGAATCCCACCCATGACAAGGTCATGCGGCAGAGATCTGATGGGCAAGGTCGAGTCAGATCTCAGGTTTTCCCCCTGGTGTTTCCTGAGCATATACCTCAAAAATAAGAATAAGAGGTGAAGTCGCTCAGTCGTGTCCGACTCTTTGTGACCCTGTGGACTGTAGCCCACCAAGATCCTCTATCCATGGGATTCTCCAGGCAAGAATACTGGAGTGGATTGCCATTTTCTTCTCCAGGGGATCTTTCCAACCCAGGGATCGAACACGGGTCTCCTGCATTGAAGGTGGGCACTTTAACCTCTGAGCCACCAGGGAAGCCCCAAAATATATGCCTGCCTTATTGTATTGTACTTTTCCACTCTTCTGACACACTCTGGAAAAAGTCAACTCAGGGCTTTAGTCTTCTGCATTTGAAAGGTGGCTCAGAGGTTAAAGCATCTGCCTGCAATATGGGAGATGTGGGTTCGATCCCTGGGTCGGGAAGAACCCCTGGAGAAGGAAATGGCAGCCCACTCCAGTATTCTTGCCTGGAGAATCCAATGGACAGAGGATCCTGGTGGGCTACAGTCCACAGGGTCACAAAGAGTCGGACATGACTGAACAACTTGACTTTCAATCCAAAAACCCCTCTGATGGCTTTCTAGCCTGCCTGCAGAACTTGCACAGCTGCGCATGTGATTGTTTGAGGCCTCCCGACTGCAGGAGGCACAGGAAGCTTAAAACATCCTAGGAATGTAGGGGCTTCCGAGGAGTTAAAATCATTAGAATAGGACTGATTAAAGGTTTCATTTGTTGAGCCAATACTTGCTGCCAAATTTTCATATCCTTTATTTTTAGATATCGTTGGTATATAGAAAAACAAGTAGTAGACCTGGTATTAGCAACATTAGATCTTTGAATTAAGTACTTTCTTTGTTATAATCCACTGCACCTTTGTTCTACAGGAATGTAACCTTATTTAGTACCTTGAGGGTGATGCAGAGTAAAGAAAAAAACACTTCTAGGGAAAAGGGGTTTTCTGGTTGATAAACAATTATCCAGGAAGAGAGCCATAAAAATGTTAACAGGCCTCTTGGCCAGAAGATAATGTAAACCACCTGAGACCTTTTGTATATGGGAGGGTATGCAAAAAGAAAGCCTTGTCTCAATGAGGATCAGGACTGCTGCCCCTGCATAACTCTGCATATTCCATTATTTCTTTACGTACAACTTGGAGTATATAGACTGAAGTGACTTAGCAGCAGCAGCAGGAGTACATAAGCTGATTTTGAAAAATAAAGTTTTTGGAGTCTTGCACTGATGCTGGGCTTCCCCATATCGTTCTTTTCTCCTCTTTTTCGGCTGAATTACCATCTGGAGAGGGAAGGCTCACCATGTCTACTTACTTGCCCTAGCTGCTAAGATCCACGTGAAAGGGAGCCTAAGGCAGGGCACCCTTCGATACTCAAGTGGACGCCAGTGGCCTAACGTAGATGGTACAAACCTCTTGTCTTGAGGTTTTATTGGTTTTCCCTGTAAGCCAAGTTATTCAGCCTCCTTTTCTCAGCCTAAATTTCCTACTATACTATTTCTTCCTAATCTAATCTTATATCTCTAAATAAATAATTTTTTCCTTGCCTATCCGTCTCCCCTTCAAATCACCCTGGATCCACCAGGGCTGGACCCCAGCACATATGAGGTGGGTAGGATTGTTGTGGGGTATGTTGGGGTGAGCTGTGTTGCCATGTGACAAGGTGAGATGTTAGGCTGGTCTGCATATGGCAAGGTGGGTTGGGTTGAGTTGGGTAGGTGTGTGGTAGTACAGGTTGCAGCAAGGTGGGTAAACATGAGTCATACTGGGTTGACATAAGTGGATATGTGGCAGAGTTTTGTGGTGAATAGGGTAGGGCATTTGACACTGTAGAATGGGGCAAAATGGGTAAGCACTGGCTGGACAGATTCAGCGAGGTAGGTAAGCATGTGTCAGGGTGGATTGGGGCAATGCAGGTAGGCGTTTGGAGGGAAAATTGGTGTAGGGCAGGTTAGCATAGGCTGGGCAGTTTAGGGTGGTGGGGGTAGGTGTGTAGTGGGGCTGGTTAAGGTGATGCAGGTATGCACATGGTGGGGCAGGTTGTAGTGAAGTGGGTAGACAAGTGGTGGGGCATACTAAGGTGGTGGAGGCTGGCATGTTTCTGGGCATGTTGGGGCAAGGCTCTTAGACCTGTGTCAAAATGAGTTGAGATGTAGCCACCTGGCTTGTGGCAGTGCAGCATACGGCAGAGCAAGTGGGCATGTGGATTGACCAGTTCAGGTGAGGTGGTTAGGCTTCTGGTTGAGCAGGTTGGGGTGAGGTGGGAAGGCCTGTGACAGGGTGGATTAGAGTGAGGTGGGTTGGAGGGTTGGCAGGATGCATATAGGTATGTTGTGGTGAGGTGGGTAGGCAAGAGGCAGGGCTGGTAGGGGTGACAAGGTTAAGCATGTGGCAGGGCATATTGGGGTAACAGGGATAAGCACTTGTCAGGTGGGATGGGGCCAGGCTGTTGGGCAAGTGGAGGATCAGGATAGGGTGTCATGTGTAGGCAGGGGGGTGGTGGTAGGTATGGGGTTAGAAGGTTCGGGCAAGGCACATAGGTGTATGGTGGGACAAGTTCAGGCAAGGAGGTAGGCGTGTGGCATTGCAGATTGGGGTGGCAGGTGTCAGAGGGTTTCAGAGGGTTAAGGCAAGGTTGTGTTTCAGTGTGCGTTGAGGCAGAGCAAGTAGGCCTATGGTGGAGTCTATCGGAATGAGACAGTTATGCATATGGTGAGGGGAGTTGGGGCTAGATGGCTATGTGTCGGGAGCCACAGCCGCCATTGCAGGATGGCGCCGGTTTCCTGCTTCCTGGTTCTTCGCAAATATGTAGGCTAAAAAAGACGCATGCGCAAGATGCGTCTCTTGGCGTCAAACAGATATGCTAATCAGGGATTCTAACAGTGTTCTGTTATGAGCCAATCAGAGGTTGACACAGATATGCTAATCAGGGATTCTAACAGTGTTCTGTTATGAGCCAATCAGAGGTTGACACGCCTCCCCTCTGGGCTATATAAGCAACTGCTTTCCCTGCATCGGCGCCCTCGCCACTTCCTAAAAGAGCTGTAACAATAAACCGCGTGTCAGAAAAATCCTGTCTGTGGCGTTCTCCTTATCGGCGAGGCGGGCGCCCACAGCTATGCACATAGGGGATCTGTTGGGGTGAGGTAGATAGGCATGTGGCAAGGCATGTTAAGGTTAGACGTGTAGGCTTATTACCAGGTGGGCTGGCAGGAGGCATATAGTTATTTGGTGGGGCATGTTGGGGTGAGGTAGGTAGGCTTGTGGTAGGTCTATTTGGTATGAAGTGGGATGTGTGCTGTGGGATGGGTTGGGGAAAGGTGGTTAGGTGTGTAACTGGGTGTGATGGACAAAATGGGTAGGCATATGGAGGGGTGAGTCAGTGCAAGGGGGATAGGCCTTTGGTGGGGCAGGTTGGGATGAAGTGGGTAGGCAAGTTTAAGTGCAGGTTTTAAGAAGAAAGTTGACATATGGAGAGGATTTTCATGTGGCAGTGTGGATTGTGGTGCAGTAGGTAGGCCCATGGTGGGGTCCTTTGGAGTGAGTCAGCTAGGCATGTGGCAGAGCCAGTTGTGTTGAATTGGCTATGTATGCATCTTGGGGGTGGGTTCAGGTGAGGTTTCTCAATGTGTGGTGAGGCAGGTTGGAACAAGATGGGTAAGTGTGTTGCAGAGTGGGCTGGAGCAAGGCAGGTAGTCCTGAGTCAGAGTGGATTTTGAGACATGAGTAGGTTTGGGGAGGGGAGGTTTGGAGTAAGTGGAGTAGGCTTTTGGCACAGCAGGATGAGTTGATGCAAATAGGCATTGTTTGAATAGGTACAATGAAGCAATAGGCATGTTGCTGGGTGGGTTAGGGTGGGTTGGGTAGGCATTTAGAGGGGTGAGTTGGTATGAGGCATGTAGGTGCAAGCTGAGCAACTTGGGGTGGCAAGGGTAGGTGTCAGGTGAGGTGGGATAAGGAGAGGTATGCAGGCATGTGTTGGGAGTTAGTGTGAGGAAGTAGGTGAGCAGTGGGGCAGGTTGGAGAGAGGGTGGTAGGCTTTTGGCAGGGTAAACTGAGGCTCAACCACTAGCTTATGGTGGTGTGTGGTTCAGTGGAATGTGTAAAAATGTGGAGGGTTGGGTTCAGGCAAATTGGATAGGCATGTTGTGGGGTAGGACGGGACTAAGTGGGTAGGCATTTGTCTGGGCAGGTTGGCATGAGACTGGTAGGCCTGCAATGGAGTGAATCAGGGCAGGGCATGTAGGCATCTTTGGGGGTGAATTGGATGTATCCTTGGAAAGTGTTGGGCCAAGGCAGGTAGAGGTGTGACCAGGTGGATTTGGTTATGATGGGTTGGCATGTGGGAGGGTGGATTAGAGTAAAGTGGGTAGGCATGTGGCAGGGTGGGTTAGGTCTGGGTTAGGTCTGGGTGGGTTAGTCAAGCAGTTAGGTCTGTGGTGGTATGGGTTGGCCAAGGTATGTAGGTGTGTGTTTGGGTGTAAGGGTGTCGAGGTTAGGAGTGTGGAGATGTGAATTGGGATGTGGGATAATTGTGTGGCAGTCCAGTTTGGTGCAAGGCAGGTAGCGATTTGAAGGGGTGAGTTGGGTTGAAATGGGTAGGCGTGAGATATTGCAATAGGGATGCAGAGATTGGCATGTGACAAGGTGAGTTAAGTTGAAATGTGTAGGTTTGTGTTGGGGCTGATTCAGGTGAAGTGGATAGGTATTTAGCAGAGTGGGGGGATCAAGGCAGATGGTTGTGTTGTAGTGTGGGTTTGGACAAGGTGGATAGACTTCTGGTATGCAGGTTGGGGCATGACAGTGTAAGACCTTACGGTCTTTTTCCCAGGCACGTCGTCTCCAGACACCAAGAATCAGATTCGATGCAACAACAAGAGGACTTTATTCAAACCAGCGCGCTGGGGTTCGGTCTCCTCCAAAGAGGATCGAACCCCCAGTGCCCGTTACAAAGGGTTTTTATAAAAAATCGTAAGCAAGTGAGAATAAGATGAAGATAATACGATTGGCGCACAGGTTTTCATCTTTTACAGGGATTGGCTCATTTGTTTATCATCAGGTTGAAACTGCTCGCTGGTCTGCATTCTGACAATTAGTTATTACCTGGGAATTAACTTTCTGGAAAGTCTCTGAAGGAAAAACAAACTCCCTGGGGCTCTAGTGAAGGCTGGAGGGCCATAAATTCCTGTGGAGTCCGGAGGGCCATAAAACAATAGATAAGGGCCTGCCTTCCTGCTGGTGCCTGAAGGCCACATTCCAGGAGATAGGATGCAACTCCCACCCCCCGGAAAGCCCCTTAGAGAGCCTACTGGCCATATGGGATAAGGGCCTGATTTCCAAGGTTTAGTAAAAAGGTTTTAGTGAAAATTTAACTCTTCCTTTCAACAGTAGGTGTGTGGCTGGGTGACATGAGGTGGGCAGGTTATGTATGTAGCATGGCAGATTAGGGTGGTCAGGTTAGGCACTTGGGGATGAGGTGGCTGGGTATGTGGTAGTGTCCTTTGGGGATAGCAGCTAGTCTTCTGGTGAGGCCAGTTAAGGGGTGGCAGTTAGTTGTTTAAAGACTGGGTTGGGGAGAAAGGGGTAGGTGTGTCATGGGGCAAAATGGGAAAATGTGTCTAGTCGTGTGGTGAGGCAAGTTGGGACAGGTGGATAGGTATGTGGTGGGTCGATTTGGGGTAAAGTGGATAGGCATGTAATGGAGCAAGTTGGGGGAGGAGGGTAGTTGTGTGGCAAGGTGAGTTGGGTGAGGCAGGTAGGTGTGTGGTAAGTTCATTTTGCTTGAGGTGGCTGGGTCATCGGCCTGATGGGTTAGAGCGAGGCAGGTGTCATGCAATGGAATGAGATTGGGTAAGGCAGATAGTCTTGGCAGATAGTCATTGGCAGTGCAGGTTGGGGTGAGTTGGGTATCCATGTAGGTAGGCATGTTGGGGCAAGGTTGGTGGTCATGTAATGGGGATGGTTATGGCCAAGAGAGTAGGCTGAAGAGGACTGGATTTTGGCAAGGTGCATAAGTTTGTGGTGGGTGGCTTGGGTTGGCAGGAATAGGCATGTGGCAGGGTGGGTTGGGGCAAAAGGATAAACATGTGGTGGAACAGGTTGGTATGAGGTGGAGAGATGTGTGGTTGGGCAGGTTGGGGTGAAGAGGGTAGGTATGTGTGGGGCAGGTTGAAATGAAGCAGGTAGGCATGTGATGGTGTGTGGCTGGGCGAGGTGCATAGGCATGTGATCAGGCAAATTCATATGGTGGTTTTAGACATGTGGTGGTGCAGGTTGGGGCAAAATAGGTAGGTGTGTCATGGAGCAGGTTGGGACAAGGCAGGTAAGTGTGTGGGCAGGGTGCATTAGCACTAGGTGAGTAGGTATGTGGTGGGGTGTGTTGGTAGCCATGAGGACCTGTGAATTCATGCAACACATGTAGGTTTGTTGCAAGGATGTTTGGGTGAGCCATGTAAACATGTGGTGGGTTGGGATGGAAAGCGTAGGTGTGTGGCGAGTTGTGGTGAAGCGGATAGTGGGTCAGGTTTAGGCTTGGTGTGTAGGACAATGGAGGAGCAGGTTGGGACAAGGTTGGTAGGTGTGTGGTTGGGAGTATTGGGGTGACACAGATAGGCATGTGGCAGTATGGGTATGGGTGAGGGGTTGTGGGGGGCGCGCCTCAAAAACAGAGAGGCTGTGGAACTTCCCTCAGAAATGCCAAGGTCCTGAGGAGAGGTGAGCCGGCTGTCCGCCAACCCAGCCCCCTACCCCTCCCCCGGCGAGCGCGAGACAATCAGACACGACAGGGGTTCTGTCTGAGCAGTTCTGCTTTATTGTCCTAAGCTCTTGGTTTATAAAGGCAAGCAGAGGGGTTTTTGTGAGGGACTTTCCACAGTTCTACCAATCAAGTTCAAGGTCAGATTACCATGCACTTATATTTTGACAGAGGTCTATGATGATCACACGTTGTCCACGAGCACCGAAATTAAGAGGGCCAATCAAAAATTTTGACAAACATAGACCACACCTTCACTCCTTCCTGCAGGCACCATCTTAGCTTCTAACCGCAATGCGTGTGTTTTCTTTAAGCCTAAGCTTAGCATGTTACTCTTATGCCCATAGAGGTTTCTCCACTTGGGGCCCCACAAGGGGTATAAATGAGTGGCACAGCAAAATGGCGGTGTGGGCATACGTGTATATGGGAAATACTGGGTTGAGGCAGGTAAACATTTGGAGGGGTATGAGAGGACAAGGTGGATAAGCTTATTGTGAGGCAAATTAGGGTGGCAGGTGTAGGCGTGTGGTGGTATGGGTTAGGGATGGGCAAGTAGGTGTGTGACAGCTCAGGTTGAAGAGAGATGGGCACATGTGTGGGGGGATGGTTGGAACAAGGCATGAAAACATGTCATAGGGTAGAGCTGGCGGGTAAATGTGTAGCGGGGCAGGTTGGGATGAGGCATGTTGGAGTGTGGTGGGAGGGTTGGAGTGAGGCTGTTAGGTATGTGGCAGGGTTGGAAGAGGCAGCTGGCATGAATTGGAGTGATTTGGCAAGAGGCAGGTAGGTGTATGGCAGGGCAGTTACCAGCAAGGAAGGTATGTGTGTCAAGGTGTATACTGAGGCAAGGCAGGTACACATTTTAAGGGGTGGTTTGTGATAAGGGACTAGACATGTGGAGGGCCATGTTGGGACAAGGCAGATAGGCATGTGCTCAGGCAATAAGGTAAGTAATGTAGACCTGTAGCAGGTCGGCTTGGAGTGAGGCAGTTTGCCTGCAGTGGTGCTTGTTGGGCAGGCTGAATATGCATGAGGAGGTGCAATTTCATGTGGTGAGGGTGCACATGTGGTTGGGCAGGTTGGTGCAAAACAGCTGAACATATGGTGGGGTGAGTTATGGTGAGGTAGGTAGGCATGTGCTAGGCAGGTTGGGGTACAGTGGGTAGGCCTGTGGCAGGGTGTGTTGGGTGAGCTGGGTAGGTGTGTGGAGGAATGAGTCCATATGAGATGGGTACACATGTGTAGGGCCTGTTCGAGCAAGCTGTGTGAGTGTCTGACAAAGGAATTGGGCAAGATGGATAGGTGTGTGACAAGGCAGGTTGGGGTGAAAACAGTGCATAGCAAGACAGCTTGAGTGAGGCAGTCAGATGTGTAATTGAGTGGGCTGAGGCAAGTCAGGTAGGCTTGTGGATGTGAGTAGCCATGTTACGCGGCAGGTTAGTGTGGCATCTGTAGGCATGTGATGGGTGGATTAAAGAGAGGAGGGTAGGTGTTTGGCAGGGAAGATTGTTGAGTGGTGCAACAGCGTATGGTTGGACAGGTTGAGACAATGTGGGTAGGCACGAGGAGGTGCATGTTTAGTGTGGCTATAGGTGTGAAGCAGTGTGGCTTAGGGGGAGGCTGGTAGACATGTGGTGAAATGGGTTGACAGGTGGCTATTAGTTTGGCAGGGCGAGTTGTGAGGTGTACAGCAGTGAAGTTGTGCAATCTGGGCAAGGTGGCTACTGTTCATGTTGCAGGGCTGGTTGGTACAACATATGTAGGAAGTGTGATACAGTGGGTTGGGACAAGGCAGATTGATGTTCAGCGAGGAGGACTGGGACAAGGCAAGTGGCATGTCACAGGGCTGGTTGAAGTGAGGTGGGTAGGGGTGTGGTGGTGTGAGTTGGTGTGAGGTAGTTGGCATGGGTGGGACAATTTGAAGTGAGGTGGGTACTCATCTTGCAGGTGGGTTGGGGTGAGTTGGGTAGGGGTGTGGTGGGGTGATTTCAGTGAAGCAGGTAAGCATAGGCAGGGCAGGTTACATTAGATGAGTAGGCATATAGTACCCTTGTAGGTAGGGTTTGGGCAACATGATTAACAATTTCAAAGTCCTCGTAGGGGTGAGATAGGTAGGGGTGTAGCAAGGCAGGTAAGAGTGAAGCTGCATGGTGGGATGCACTGGGGCAGGGTGGGTAGGCACCTGGTGGGGCAGGGTGTGGCATGGTGTTTAAGCATGAGATGAAGCAGGGTGAGGTGAGAAAGGTAGATGTGTTATTTCTTGCATTAAGGGGTGTAAGCATGTGGCAAGGCTGGTAGGGACAAACTGTAACTGTGTGGCAATATGGGTTGGAGTGAGATGAATTGGTGTTCGGCACAGCATGTAGACATGTGGTTCACTGAGGCAAGGCAGGTAGGTGTTTGTTGCATGAATGGGGTGAGGTGGATAGGCACATGGTAGGATGGGTTGGGGCAAAGCAGATAGACATGAGGCTGTCCAGGTTGGTATGAGGCAGCGAGGTAAGCAGTGGAGCAATTGAGTGCAAAGCTGGTGGACATGTGGCAGAGCAGGTTGGGACAAGGCAGGTGAATGTGAGTCAGAGCAGGTTTACAACAGGTAGGTAGCCCTCTGGTGAAGTGAGTTGAACAAGTCAGGAAGGTGTGTGTCTTGGCAGGTTAGGGTGAGGAAGGTAGCCATATATTTTGTTGGGTTTGGACAAGGCATGAAGGTATGTGGTGGGGAGGTTAAAAGTGGCAGAAATAGGAATGTGCCAGTGCAGATTTGGGAAAAGCAGGTGTGCATTTGGCAAAACAAGTTTGATGCAAGGCAATTAGACATGTGGTGAGATGGACTGAGTGAGACAGGTAGGTGTGTGGCAAGGCAGGTTTGTGGCACTTAGATTTATGGTGAGTCGGGTTTGTGCAAGACATGTAAACATGTGGAGGGTTGGAGTGGGGTGAGGCTGTAGGTGTGTGGCAAGATGAGTTGGAACAATGTTAGTAGGCATTTGTAGCTTTGGGTTGAAGCAAGGTAAATAGGCGTAGTCTGGGTGGGTGGTGGTGAGCTGGTTAGTTGCATGGCAGGGCAGATTGAGGCATAGCAGGCAGTTGTGTGGCAGAATGAGATGGGTTAACGTAGGTAAGCATGTGACATGGGGGTAAAAGTATGTCAGGTAGGTATGTGGAGGGGCACGTTGGGTTGAGGCTCATAGGTATGTGGTGAGACAGATTGCAGTATGGAGGGTAGTCATGTGTCAGGGCAGGTTGGGGTGAGGCGGGTAGGTGTGCAATGGAGTGAGTAGGTATGTGGAGGTGTGGATTGGGCCAAGACAGGTATGGATTGGGTTGATGTGTGGAGGGGCAGTTGGGGTGAGGTGGAAAGACTGGGGAGGGGAAGATTAGGGTGGCATGTGTAGGCGTGTAGTGGGTCGAGACTGAGCAAGGCACAAAGAAGTGTCCTGGGGTGGCTTGAAATGGCAGGGTTATCTTTGTTGCAGGATGTGGAGAAGATATAAGTGTAGGTAGAATGAGAAATGAAAAAAAAGCAAAATGGCTGTCTGAGGAGGCCTTACAAATAGCTGTGAAAAGAAGGGAAGCGAAAAGCAAAGGAGAAGAGGAAAGACATCCCCATTTGATGCAGAGTTCCAAAGAATAGCACAAGAGATAAGAAAGCCTTCCTCAGCAATCAATGCAAAGAAATAGAGGAAAACAACAGAATGGGAAAGACTAGAGATCTCTTCAAGAAAATTAGAGATACCAAGGGAATATTTCATGCAAAGATGGGCTCGATAAAGGACAGGAATGGTAGAGACCTAACAGAAGCAGAAGATATTAAGAAGAGGTGGCAAGAATACATGGAAGAACTGTACAAAAAAGATCTTCATAACCCAGATAATCACAAAGGTGTGATCACTCACCTAGAGCCAGACATCCTGGAATATGAAGTCAAGTGGGCCTTAGGAAGCATCACAATGAACAAAGCTACTGGAGGTGATGGAATTCCAGTTGAGCTGTTTCAAACCCTAAAAGATGATGCTGTGAAAGTGCTACACTCAATATGCCAGTATTGGGAAAACTCAGCAGTGGCCACAGGACTGGAAAAGGTCAGTTTTTATTCAAATCCCAAAGAAAGGCAATGCCAAAGAATGCTCAAACTACCGCACAACTGCACTCATCTCACATGCAAGTAAAGTAATACTGAAAATCCTCCAAGCCAGGCTTCAGCAATAACATGAACCATGAACTTCCAGATGTTCAAGCTGGTTTTAGAAAAGAAAAGGGAACCCAAGATCAAATTGCCAACATCCTCTGGATCATTGAAAAAGCAAGAGAGTTCCAGAAAAACATCTATTTCTTCTTTATTGACTATGTCAAAGCCTTTGACTGTGTGGATCACAATAAACTGTGGAAAATTCTGAAAGAGATGGGAATATCAGACCACCTGACCTGTCTCTTGAGAAATCTGTATGCAGGTCAGGAAGCAACAGTTAGACTGAATGTGGAACAACAGACTGGTTCCAAATTGGGAAAGGAGTACATCAAGGCTGTATATTGTCACCCTGCTTATTTAACTTACATGCAGAGTGGTACGTCATGTGAAATTCCAGGCTGGATGTAGCACAAGCTAGAATTAAGATTGCCGGGAGAAATATCAATAACCTCAAATACGCAGATGACACCACCCTTATGGCAGAAAGGGAAGAAGAACTAATGAGACTCTTGATGAAAGTGAAAGAGGAGAGTGAAAAAGTTGGCTTAAAGCTCAACATTCAGAAAACTAAGATCATGGCATCCAGTCCCATCACTTCATGGCAAATAGATGGGAACAGTGGAAACAGTGAGAGACTTTATTTGGGGGGGGCTCCAAAATCACTGAAGATGGTGATTGAAGCCATGAAATTAAAAGATGCTTACTCCTCTGGAGGAAAGTTATGACCAACCTAGATAGCATATTAAAAAGCCAACCATTACTTTGCCAACAAAAGTCCATCTAGTCAAGGCTATGGTTTTTCCAGTGGTCATGCATAGATGGGAAAGTTGGACTATAAAGAAAGCTGAGTGCCAAAGAATTGATGCTTTTTAACTGTGGTGTTGGAGAAGACTCTTGAGAGTCCCTTGGACTGCAAGGAGATCCAACCAGTCCATCCTAAAGGAGATCAGTCCTGAGTATTCTTTGGAAGGACTAATGTTGAAGCTGAAACTCCAATACTTTGGCCACCTGATGTGAAGAGCTAACTCATTGGAAAAGACCCTGATGCTGGGAAACATTGAAGGCAGAAGAAGTAGGGGACAACAGAGGATGAGATGGCTGGATGGCATCACCGACTCAATGGACATGGGTTTGGTAAACTCCGGGAGTTGGTGATGGACAGGGAGGCCTGGCGTGCTGCAGTTCATGGGGTCCCAAAGAGTGGGACATGACTGAGCGACTGAACTGACTGAAGGTCACCACGTGTTTGGAGTGGCATCATTGCCAGAGATTCAGGTCCAAAAATGGAATGGCACCAGAAAACAGGCTAACTACAACATGTTAAAAAATCCTTCTCTGTAGAAAGAGCCAAGGACTCAACAGTGCTGTGTTTCGATGCCCCAGGCTAAGAGTTTGCATGGGTGGGTTTGCATGGGCTCTACTGATGGAACTGTGGCAGTGATCTTGGTACCCAGCAGTGAGTGGTGCATGAAGTGAGAACTTAATTCCCTGCCCAGGAATTGAACCTGATAGCCTGGATGAAAACTAGAAGACTGAGCCACCAGCCTAGCTAGAGGCTAGAAGCTATTTTTCTGGACTCTTTCCTCCGGTGAAAAATGCATTTATTATGGAGGCAAAAACTGTAAATGCAGGTTCAAAGTTTATTATTAGAGGCACAGCACAACAACAAGTGGGGCAGCACACAGAGGAATGGTTTCTTAAGATGGAAGCAAGGGAGAAAGGCATACCCAAAGAGAAAGGGTATAGGTGTACCCCCCAGAGAGGAGGAGCACATTAAGAAGTGCTTACGTCATTTATATATGACAGTTCTCCTGGTCTTTGTTTATCTTCTGCCAATTATCTGGCTTCTTTTTCCACACCTGACCTACCCTAGAGCCCTTCCCAACATGCACACACAACTGTTTTCCAAGATGGATTCCAGTTGAGAAGCCTATGGAATCACATATTAACATCACATACTATGGGGCACTACACCATTCTTTTTGACCCCAAGGAGCCTTTCTGCACATGTAAAATGTCTCTCTTGCTCCAAGGATGGCAAATATATAACCTCTTGATTCTTTATTCAAACAAGGTTTAGCTCCTCTGTGTTCCTGCCATGACTGTTACCTTAGGGTGTCCACAGGAGACAAAACTTGACTATCCTGTTTCCTTTGTTAGTTCCATTTAGAAGAGCAAACAGGAGGCTGGTTGTAGGTATTTAACCTGGAGCCTACCTATCCTCTATTTCAAGAAATGCAAACATTACAGCTAGGTGGCTAGCTTCTGGCCTGAAGCCCATCTTTTTCTTGCCTAAAGAAGTGTAAACAGGAGACCAGTTATAAATGCCCGTCTCCTGCCTCAGTGGGAATAGCTGAGCCATGACCAGGTTCCGAATGGACTCTCAGAGACCCTTAGGAATGACCCAAGAAAGCTGCCCAGTCAGTGCAGCATGCTGTTGATGCTGGGAGAGCCACATATCATACAGGTCTGGAGACGTCACTCCTGTGTCATCAGCACATCCAGTAGGGGGTAGAAAAGGAAAGCCAATGAAGTGTGATTCTGCTCATTGGCTTTAGCAACGGCCTAGATTGGTGCAGAGATTGAAACTCTTACCTGATGAGATCCCAGGAGTATTTATCATTCTGTTTCTCTGTTCCAGGCAAGTCATTTTCAAACTTGGCTCTGAGACCATTGTCTGGAACACTTGTATGAAATGTAGATTCCTGGACTCCACCTCCAAAGATTCTGATTTAAGAGTTGTGGAGTGTGCTGAAGAATTTATTTCTCAGTGTCCCATGTGGTTCAGAGAAGGGGATCTAAGGACCAGTGTCTGGGAACAATCACCCTAGCCCACATCATCTCCTTATACAGCCAATCACTAAGAAAGGGCTGCACTGCAAACGCAACACCCAGAGTGTCCCCGATCTCCCACTTTGACCCGCTGCCCATTCTGAGACATATATCTCTGAGCTCTGCCTGCCAGTGAGCTCTATAGCTGTCCTTTTCACATATTCACTCCACATCCATTCAGTTCAGCCAGTGTTTATTGGGTACCTCCTATAGACAAGGCATATAACCAGGTGCTGCTGTGGGGAACAGAGAAGAGAAGGCTGGGCCTTTCCCTCAAGGGGCTCACAGTCTAGTGGAAGAGAGACACAGGTACTAAAAATACAAGGGAGCATGAGATGAGCTCTATAACAGAGGCAAAACCTGTGGGAAGGCAGGGAACCCAGGCAGATCAAATGCTTGGTGCAGCAGGTGATGTTCTAGTCAGTCCATGGGAAATAAGCAGGATTCGCACAGGTGGAACTGAGCAGAGAAGGAAATTTCAGGCAGGAGAGAAGGCACAGAGGTGGGAAAGAACACTGAATGTTCAAAAGATAGAGGCAGAATGTATGCCTTGACTGAAACAGAGGATGTTAAGGGGGTAACAGGGAGATAAAGCTGGAGAAATGTTTTGAGGGCAGATGGCAGAGGAGATCAACTTTGATCTGTAGGTGATGGTGAGTCATCCAAAGTTTCTGAGCCAGGAGCAACATGATTTCATTTCCTCAATTCTCAGTGCTATAACATGTAATTAAGTCTACTTCTGTTAATTTCACTTCCTAGCCTTTCATCCGCTCTTGGTCTCAAAGCAGAAGCTCTGTGGCTACATATACGTTTAGGACTGTACAAAGTTATGATGCAGTAGCCTTAGGCTAGGTAAATTTTGAGCTCACTTACCAGCTTTACAATATGTCCACAGAACAGGAGGGGCAGCCTTCTAGAATCATTTGAGAGTAAGGGTCAGGGCACAAGGAAGGTACTCAACGAACTTTTGTTGCCTAAGCATGACATGGATAAGCTGCAGGAAAAAAATGGGAGCACAAAGAGAAAATGGTAGAGAGATGCAGGTGACAAAATTAGCGTCATCTAAATCAAACCGTTTCCTAGGAGGCTTCTGCTACAGCCCACTTCACTGGGTGGGGAGACTCTGCAGTCTGACTAACGGGGATCGGTAGGTGGTTCTTCTAAGAGCTCTACATCTAGCAGATTCTCTACTGACCCCTTCACTAGGATCCTGCTTAACTATGCAGTGAGGAGGGAGAATGGTGCCCACCCCTACCTGGGCTACCCCAGCCTGTAAAGGAATGTGAAGCCACTGCTGTCCAGGTGGACATGGCGATGCTGGTCAGCGAAGGCTCCCCCAGAACCTCCACACTAACCGAAGTGGGTGTCTGGGTGGAGACAGGCGAAGTCAGAGCTGGGTTACCCAGGAGAAATGCTCCCGGGGAGTTGGCATGCACCTCTGAGCCCGACCCCACAGGGCCCCCGCCATTGTTGTTGATGGTCCATAGGCACGGGTATGGGCTGCAGAAACACAGAGAGAGAGAGAGAGAATGGAGATGATACTCCCAGACAGGATTGCCTTCTGATTAGCACACACACAGTGCTGAGAGGAACACAAGGTAGAAAGACAGTATCTAGTCATGGGTTTATTTCCAACTCTGACACACACTGCTCCCATTTCTGCAGAGAAGCAGCAAGATGTAATAGAATAAGCATACAATAGGTGTCCTGAGACCTGCATTTTGATGCTGGCCCTTGCCTCTAGCAAGTTGTTCAGTTTTAACACATTTTAACACAGCATTTAATTTCTCTAGGCTTCCCTTGCTACCTGAGTAGGAGGCTATTTGGGTAGTATAATCTGGCCAAGAGAGGTGATGTGGTCTGATAACCAGGACAGAAAATCTAGGTTTAAATCCTAGCATTACAGCTTATTAGCTCTGTGACTTTGAACAAATTACTTAATAGATAAGCCTCAGTTTCCTTAGCTTCAAGATTTGGAGTGATAATTAAACATATCTTACCAAATATTTTTATGAGGATTGAATAAGAAAATGAGTATGTGAAATCCAAAACACAGCACTCAGTAAATGGTGATTGTTATAATTAATTCTTCCATTCCAGGTTTCTACCTGTCAGTTCTGGTCCCTAGTAGAAAGGTGGTGAACTGGACCATTTTCTTAGATTTTTCTATCCTACATCACTGGGTCACGAACTTGACTGTACATTGAAATCATTTAGCAAATTAAAAACATTACTGACACATGGGTTCTACCCCCAAAGATTCTGATCTAATTAGTCTGGCATATAGTATCAGAATTTCTTAAAGCTTTCCTGTTGACTGTGATGTGCAGCCAATTTTGCACCTTAACATAGACCCTGGATTAAAATGACTGCAGTCAACACAGGCAAAATAATTTCCAGTATTTTCATCATCATTTTTCAGAGTCCCTACTTTGCTTAATAATAGGCTCATTACCCAATGACAGTACTGAACACATTTTGCTTTTCTCTAGAAAAATATTTGGAGTCAGCAATGGGTTAAACATGCCACTGATGAAACCAGAGGTAGAAATGCCACCCTGCACTCTGCCATATTTCAGATTCCACAGATTTCACTGGACCATATGAAACCTGCAGAAACCTAGATAAGCCATGGGGGTTGTTGGGTATTTTAGCCAGCTCAGCTTGCTGGGATTCTGTCCCCAGTTCCCCAGTTTTCAAAAGAAATTCTACAATAAGTCAGGCCCCTTTCTGATACTTCCTGGGCTGATTCAAAAACCATGGGCTCTGAGTTACTTTGTTTACTGTCTTAGCTTCAGGAAGTTTTTAGTGCCTCTGAGATTTAGTTTCTTCATCAGGAAAATAGGAATTTTAAAAGCAGCTTCATGGATGTCTTTGAATCCTATAAATGACTTACATAAAGGATCTAGTACAGAACTTGGCACATAGTTATTTATCTAATAGCTTCAAGGACACTCTTTTCCTCACTTCCACCACAGCATCAATAAATGCATTTCCCTGAGGTCCTCTAGTCAAGCACTGTCCAACAGAAATAAAATGTGAGCCACAAATATGAGGCTAAATTTTTGAGACACCACACTTGAGAAAAAAATAAAAAGAAAGAAATGAACTTATCATTAATAATATTTTATGTAACTGAAAATATTTAAAATATCATTTTTACATGCATCAGTATAAAAATTATTAAGAATGTATTCTTTATTATCTACTGTCTTTAACATTCTATGTGTTACAGCTCATCTCAGTTTGGACCAGCTCCATTACAAGAGTCCAGGAGCCAAAGGCAGTTGGGAACTGTTGCCTTAACAGTACAGCACTAGATTGCTCAAGGACCATAGCAACATCAACATCAAAATCAAGATCACAGTTTACAGCAAGCTTGTTAAAAATGCAGAATCTTGGGCCCTAACCCAGACCTATTAATCAGATTGTGCAGTTGAACAACATCCCAGGTGATTCTAATGCACATTAAAGAGTGAGGAGCATTGATGTGAATCAAAGTTCTATGACCCTCAAACTGTTTTTGGACCTGCAAGTCATAAGTCATCTAACATCTCCCCTCTCCCTAAAAAAAGATAGGACATCTTTTAATCTTGAATTGCTTTTTGGACCTTCTCAAAACTCTGCCTAATTATGTTGAAATTAATAGGACATGTATATATTGATAGAATGTTATTGTTTACAGTACATATTATGCTCTTTTTAATTTTAGTGTTCACCATAACTCTACAGAGTAGCTCATATGTTGCCATGTTACAGATAAGAAAATTTAAGCTTAGCGAGGCTAAGAAAATTTCCTATAGTCACAGAGTCAATAAGAAGTGAAGCTGGGACTGAAGGCCACATTTGTCACATTCCAGGTCCCTTTCCTTTCTACTCATCACACTGATTTCCAACAGTCAGGACTGAATACTGGTCTCTGGTATAAGAGTTATTCCATGGGTCCTACAAGATCCTCTCAGCCCTGTTGCCTGGGTTGAGGCGGCTCAGGGGCCCAAAATCTGTCCACCTGTTAGAATGAGTAGCTTGTGAGGATATAGACAATCAAGGGTCTTGAGGTTTCAGTGCATATTTACACTTTTCCCTTTTAATTCCCTGATGTTCAGTATTTATTTGCTACCATCATTGTTCACAGTATTTCTTGCTGACTTGAGATAAACAATCTCAGGCCACAATACCTTTTCCCTCTTAAAAAAATACCAAAGTTACAAATGAAAAGAGTACATGACTGAGTAGAGCTTTCTCACTACCCTTTTTCCAGAGGCGAAGAGTTGACCTTGTTATTTTCACTTCTTAGTGGCTTAGAAGTCAGGACAAAAGCTTAGACCAAGGCACCTCAGGAAAAAAAAATATGAATTTGAGGCCCCATGCTAAAAAGTAAACCTCCAAGAATAATGAGCAAGTTGCTTGTGTTGGTCTTACCTAGGCCCTGGATTGACTGGTCCGCTGGTGTGGGGTACAGACAGGATGCTGGCGTGGGGTGTGGAGGATAAGGAAGTCCAACTGTCAGCTCCAGAGAAAACTTGCAGATTACTGTTGGAGTTTTCTATCAAATTCACTTTGGGGAAATAACAACAGTTCAATTTATGAGGCATGTAAAATATAAAAATGGTGACCAATGACATTATCCTAGGTCAAAATACAACCATGGCCTATGCCACACAAGCCAACAGTGTGCTGACACTTTCTGAAGGAAACAGGAGGGAGGAACTTAGGTTTACTAAAGTATATTGAATGTCAACCATATGTCACACACTGAAAGTGAAGTTTCTCAGTCATGTCCAACTCTTTGTGGCCCAATGAACTATACAGTCCATGGAATTCTCCAGGCCAGGATACTGGAGTGGGTAGCGTTTCCCTTCTCCAGAGGATCTTCCCAACCCAGGTCTCCTGCATTGTAAGCAGATTCTTTACCAGCTGGGTCATATACTGTTCATCTGTTAATCTTTATAACAACTTCTCACCTCCATTTTATAGATGAGGCTCAGACAGGCAGGATGATTTTTCCTTTTTGACACAGATCTAACTCAGGTCACCGTGCTTACATCCCCTTTAAAATGGGCCACGTCATCATCCCCTCAAAACAAGCCTAAGGCCATCAGTGCTTCCGATGAAATTTCTGAGCATCAGGATCTATTTTTCTCAGCAACCCCAGGGATATTTAAACATTTCAGGAATAGTGTCTTCTATGTATTTGAAACTTCATGTGCACAAATAGTGCATAAATAATAGAGAGGAAGAAGGGAAAGAAGATGGGAATGAAGGAGGGGAAAGATAGGAAGAGGATTTCATGTACACCCCTGGCCAAGTCACTCCTTTTCATGGTGTGGCCCTCGGCCTCAACTCCTGCATCCACCACATTGCCTCCCTCCTTCTCCACTCTTTTCCCAAACCATTCCCAGATAACCTAGGTTCTCTCCTCCTTCTTTACCTTTGCTCATAACACTCTCTCACACGGAATGCCCTTCATTTCTGCCTGTGTCCCATGTCATCCATCTTTCACCCCTGCCCACTCCAACCTTTATCCTTTTCTATTCATTCTTCAAATCTCAACTTAAGCCTTAAGCCCTCTGGTAGGTCTAGCTGCCCTTTTCTTTCATTCCCATAGCACCATGGCTTGTGTGCTTTATAGAATGTTTCTCTAACTTTAATGTGCATAAGAGTCACCTCGGGATTTTGTTAAACTGCAAACTCTTTCAGGAGAACCTGAGAGTCTACATTTCTAACAAGTTCCTGGGGAATGCTACAGGTCTGAGGACCACATTAGAGCTCTCACTATACTGTATTAGATTAATTATACGTATTTGCATAACCCTGAGATCTTCCAGGGAATAAATTAAACCTTAATCACCTTCCTTAACCCCTGCCTAGAATAGTGCCTAGTGCATAGCAAATGCTCAGATGTGTTTTGTGTGCTGACCCCAGGAAAGAATCAAGAAGTAAATGAGAACCCTGCTCAGTTTCTGATATCATTAAGCTCCATTGTCTCCCTTCCTGGAAGCAGCTTGCTTCAAGGTTGCTGGGGGTAGCCAGCGATGGGGCCCAGGGACAGGTAACTGATGACCAGCAAAGTCATCTGCAGGTATAAAGCTCAGGATGTCCCTGAGACTGGTATCCTAACACACTCCCCCATCTCCCATACCATGAACTTTACTTGTTTCATTTAGTGTTAGTGTCCCCATATGAGAATAGAGTCTCGAGAATAGAGTCTCTGTGAGATGATTGGTGCTATAATCTATTTTGTTCATGGACAAAACCTGGCACAAAGTCAACCCTTGATAAATACTTGCCGAATCAGACCAAAGCCTGGATGTAGAGTGAGCTAGTTTCCCAAAACTTCCTAATGGCTCTTCAATACTGGGCCCAATATTTTCTGGACTGAGCCATGTATTACAACTATAGAAAAGAGTCATGTGAGGGCAATGAGCTGAGGGTCTCAGAACTCCATGACTTAACTTGGCTTTTAGAGATGCAGCCTGAAACTGCTTAGTACACCACTGCCCTGGGAGGAGGACTTTCACATCCATTAGAAATAGGGAGACTCGTTGTCTCCCAGCATTTGTAATTATTTGAAATAATTATAAAACACTAATAATGCTATAATGATATAGTCAACTATTAGTATATAAAACATCAAAATTTTAATATATAATAATATTACATATATTAGATAAAATGGATTCTATCTTCAGATATTTACTTCTGCTAGTTGTTTATCTACTTCTAACCACCATCTATACCCCCCAAGGGTATTGTTAGCAGAATCACACACCTGAGGGAGAATGATTTCTCTGCATGTACACAGAAGGAAGGGAGCCTGCCGGTGGTGTCCTCGGATGCCAGGATAGTGCTCACAGCCATGGTGGGTGTGGGGAGCAGACAGAGGCAAAGGAGTAGTATACTGGTAATTGGTGTTTCCTGCTGTGCACACTCCATCCGGATTGGAAAAGATCCAGCCTCCCACTAGAAGAGATAAGAGGAAGACACAGAGGAAGACTCTGTGAACTTCCACACCAAGAATCAGGTTGCCAGCCACTTCGCACAGTTATATTTCTGTGTGGATGGCAATGTCTACCTGTGTGGAGTTAGACACTACCACCTCTCCTGCTACTCCCCTTCCATGTTAGCAGCAGACTTGGCTTCTTTGGAGATGGATGACAGGTCCTATCAAGTTTGGAAAATCTCTTAAGAAATGCTGGAATCACAGCTATATAAAATATTATTTGAATGTATAAGTCGATAGAAAATACAAAAGTTAAGTTGCTTCTGACTTAATGGGATTAAAAGTCAGTCCAAGAAGGAGGTGTCAGATAGTATGTTAATCATTGATTAATAGCTACTAGGGAATGTTTAATTTGGTTACCCAGAAAGAATAGAGCCCTCTCTGTTTCTGCCACGTGAGAAAATATCTTTAGTTCTCACTCCAAGCAAGAGGAGACATGATGCCTCCCATCACCACCCAACAAAGAGGATTCTGAAGGGAAAAAGAGAGGGAGATGGCTAGCACAACTTGATAAGAATCTTGCAAAACATTTTGGAAAGCTGTAAAATATTTGACAGACATGTGTTCGTAAAAGACCATCTCAATTGATGCAGAAAAAGCATATGACAAAAGTTAATACCCTATCATAATAAAAGCATTCAATAAAGAATACAAGAAAATTGTCTCAACATAATAAAGGCCATATAGGACAGGCCCTCAGTTAACACCATACTGCTGCTGCTGCTAAGTCGCTTCAGTCTTGTCTGACTGTGTGATCCCATAGATGGCACCTCACCAGGCTGCCCCATCCCTGGGATTCTCCAGGCAAGAACACTGGAGTGGGTTGCCATTTCACCTTCATACTCAATGGTAAAAAACTGAAAGCTTTTCCTCCAATATCATGAGCAGGACAAGAATATCCACTCTTACCACTTCCATTCAGCATCATACTAGAAGTCCTAGTCAGGGCAATTAGGAGTAAAGAAAAAGAAAGAAAAGGCATCCAAATTGGAAACGAAGAAATAAAATTATCTCTGTTCATAGATGACACAGTCTTATATGTAGAAAACTCTAAATAGTCCACAAAAAACTTTTATAATAAATTCAGCAGTTGCAGGATAAAAAATCAACACACAAAAATCAGTTACATTTCTATACACTAACAATGAACAATCCAAAAAGTAACTAAGAAAACAATCCAATTTAGAAGAGCACCACAATTAATAAAGCACCTTGGAACAAAATATACCTACATGGCAAAGACTCATACACTGAAAACTATAAAATATAGATGAAAGAAATTAAAGAAGATATAAATAAATGGAAAGACTTCCTGTGTTCATGGATTGAAAGGCTTAATATTATTAAAATGTTCATACTACCCAAAGAAGTCTCTATCAAAATCCATAAGACACTTTTGTCAGAAATGTAACGCAATACTAAAATTCATGTAGATTCTCAAAGAACTCCAAACAGAACAATCCTGAGAAATAAAAATAAAACTGGAGGCCTCATAGTTCCTGATTTTAAACACATTACAAAGCTACAATACTGTAAATAGTATGTGCTCAGTTGCCCATTTGTGTCTGACTCTTTGCAGCCCCATGGACTGTAGCCCGCCAGGCTCCTCTGTCCATGGAATTTTCCAGGAAAGAATATTGGAGTGGGTTTCCATTTCCTATTTCAGGGGATCTTCCTCACCAGGGATCAGACTCAATCTCCTGTGTCTCCTGCACTGGCAGGCAGATAGTTTACCACTGAACCACCTGGGAAGCCCCCTAATTAGTATGGTGCTGGCATAAAGACATATAGACCAATGGAAGAAAAGAGAGCCTATAGATAAACTCCACTTATATGGTCAAATAATCTCCAACAAGGGTGCCATGACTACACGATGGGGAAAGGATAGTCTCTTCAATGAACAGTATTAGGAAAACTCGATATCCACATGCAAAAGAAATAAATTAAACTTGTATTACACCATATAAAAATTTTAACTTTAAATAAATAAATGTAAGACCTATAAAGAAATGCAGAGGAAAACCATGAAATTGGATTTGGCAATGATTTCTTAGATATGACACCAAAAGCACAGACAACAAAAGCAGAAAATAGACAAACTACTTCAAATTGTAAAACTTCTGCACAGCAAAAGAAACAATCAACAGTGAAAGGGAAATCTATAGGATGGAAGAAAATATTGGCAAATTATAAAACTATAAAAGGGATTAGAATCTAGAATATGTAAAGATCTCTTATAACTCAATAATAAAACAACAAAAATCCTAATTAAAACAAGCAAAGGACTTGAACAGATATTTCTTCAAAGATATATAAAAAACCAATATGTATATGAAAAGATGTTCAACATCACTATTCATTAGCAAAACACAAATCGAAACAATATATCACCTCATACTATTAGGATGGCCATTATCCAAAAAAGATTAGGATATTATAAGTGTTGGTGAGAATGTGGAGAAATTGGAACCCTTGTGAATTGTTCGTGGGGTGTAAAATGGTGCAACTGGCATGGAAAACACTATGAAGTTTCCTTAAAAAATTAGAAATATAAGTACTGCATGATCCACCAATTCCATTTCTGGCTATATATCCAGGAGAATTAAAGACATTTGCACATTCATGTTCATTGCAGCATTATTCACAGTTGCCAAGAGGCGTAAGTAACCTAAATGACCATCAACAGATTATGGGATAGGCAAATTTGGTATATACATGCAAGTGAATATTATTTCATCCTTAAAAAGAAGGAAATCCTGTTGTATGGTACTATATGGGTGAGCCTTGAGGAACCTTAGAATAAGCAGAAGCAGCCAACCATAAAATATATATACCTAGCATGATTCCTCACACTAGGTGTCTCAAGGCTATGGATATAGAGGTATAGAGTAGAAGGGTGGTGGCTAAGGGCTTTGTGGGGAGGGAGATGTGAAGAGATGAAGTTTGGTGAGTATATGTAGTTTTAACATGCAGGAATTGGGGTGGAGGGGGCAAACAGGTGGTTCTGGGAATCTTTTGCACCAAAAGTGCATGTGATTGACAATATTGTACTATACATACAATTCTTGTGAAGGTGCATTTTATATTGTGGTTTTAAGCCACAATAAAAAATGTAGTAAGTATTATGAGGAAAAGGCTTTACTTCAAGCAAATTCACAGGAAAGGACAGAGAGGCCCTGGAACAAGAAGCACATCCTTTGGCCAACCATCTCTCAACTGAGGGGCCCACAGATAAAGAATCAGACAGGACCAGAAATGTTCCTTAAGAATATTGACTAGCGATTGTCACCAAGGCTTTTGTGATATGGAAATAGAACTTTTATTAAAACCATTTGCTTAATACTTTTTAAGTATAAGTAAACAAATTGTACAGAATTCATATTACAAAATGTAGGTCAGTCATTCTCAATAAATCATTTTTTTAATCTTCATTTTCTCTTTGTTGTATAGACATGTGGCACAAGGGATCACTATCTGAATGACAGAATCAAGATTCAGGTGCTCAGTAAGCAAAGCCAGGTAGAACCAGATTTTTATTCATGAAGTTTGTCACATATAAGGATGTTTACTGAGAAGGTTGCAACACATGAACTTGAAATGGGGTGGTTCCACATATGATCCTATACTATACAAAATAGCTTTTCATTCCAGGTCAGTTAAAAAGTGCTTTTCTTGGATAAATTGTTAGAAATGTACCATCTCCCACAACTGAATCAGGAAGAAATAGAAAACATGAACAAATTGATTACCAATAATGAAATTCAATCAGTAATCAAAAAACTCCCAACAAACAAAAGTTGAAATCTACCAAATGTTTTAAGAAGTAAACATCTATCCTTCTCAAACTATCCCAAAAACTGAAGAGGAAGGAATGCTTCTGAATGCATTCTATGAGGCCAGCATCACCATGATACCAAAACTAGACAACAGCACAACAAAAAGAAAGTTACAAAGCAAAACAAAAAAATAACATTGCAGCACTATTTACAATAGCTAAGGAAAGAAAGCAAATCAAGTGACCACCAAGAGATAAATGAAAAAAGAAGGTTATATATAAACACACATACAATGGAATATTATTCAGCCATAAAAAACAATTATGCCATTTTCAAAAGCATGGATGGACTTAGAGGGTATTATACTTAGTGAAATAAGTCAGGTAAAGAAAGATAAATACCATATGATTTCACTTATACATGGAATCTAAAAAACAAGCCACATGAACAAACATAACAAAACAGAACAGACTCATAGATACAGAGAACAAACAAGTAGTTACCAGACAGTGGGGAGGAAATAAACAGGTGAGGGAGATTAAGAGGTACAAAATTCCAGTCACAAATGAGTCATGAAGATGAAATGTGCAGTATGGGGAATATAGTCAATAATATTGTAATAACTTTGTATGGTGACAGATGGTAACTAGACAAAGGGGAAAAAAAGACTTCTGAGAAAAGGGTTTTTTTAAGTTATTTTCTGAGAGTTGTTTCTCTTTATGCGGCTATACTGCCACTTCTGCAATGAAAAATGCATCAAACTTTAGGGGAAGGAGTAAAGAATTTCATAGCTGGAAAACTGCAGAAGAGATCTTAGCAAACCATTATACTCTAAATTAAAAGGTATCTCAGACACTGATGCTACTGACCTTGGATTACTGCTGCAGCTTCAGAGGACTTGCTCCACTGTGGAGCCTCCTCTCTGTTCTGAGACATGGAGAGGGTGGCACCCTATCAGGTACATCCAGTCTACCTGCAGAATTCCAGGTATATGACTCCACTAATACTGTAGTTTTCCAGTCAACAAATACAGAAGTTTCCTCATGTGCAAAGCTGTGGCCTTCCTGAGGCGTGGCAATGGTGATAAACTCAAAAACCAGAAAGTACTAAGAACAAGGAAACCCCGAAGCAGGAGTGGAGTGTCAAGGTAGAACCTATAACCAGAATGCACTTTTATGAGCTCTTTAGCTTCCCTGACACAAAAATGGGAGTCAAAGAAATCCACTATTTCCATTTTTCTCTCCTGCCTTGGATTTGTGTACACCCTCCCAGGAGCACTGGTTCTCTCTGGGAATCTTGAAAGGGCATATACTTGTCTTGAATGGAAGAAATAACCGTTGGGTCTTGATAGAATATTGGGAACAAGCCTGAAGCAGTCATGACAGGTAAAAAGTCTGAGCATGGTGGAGATGCTCCTAGTGTAGCCCCAGGCCCCTCCTATCCAGGGTTCACCCAACTCACAGTGAGAATAGGTCACATGCTGGCTTTCAGACATAGCTTCCGGAATATCCTTGAGGTGGTTCCTGAAAGAGCAATGAAAGTGCACCATAGCTGTCCAGCTTACCATTCACATGCAGCATCAAGAACACCCAAGATTGTCTTTGGAGAGCAAAAAATTTCTTGAAATAAGAAAATCAAATACTTTTTTCCCCTCAAACTACTCTCTTTCCCCCATTCTCCTCCTACTTTATGTTCTTCTGCAATTGCTCTTTGAATTGCAACTTTACAGTCAATCCAATTTACCTTATTTACACCTGTCACTATGTAGCTTGATCTTACTGATTTGTGGTCAGTGTTTCTGCTTGCCAGAATTCAAGCAATGATTATAGCAGTTAAGATTTGCATAGGACTTCAGGGCACAGTTACATCTGTGACATGTTAGGTCCACCAATTATCCTATGATAGAATATTACTACATGCTTTTGCAGATTTAAAAGTGGGCCCCAGAAAAGCAAATTGACTTATGCCAGTCAGGAAATGGTCAAGCCAGGACTCAAAGCCAGGATCTCTCTCTCTCAAAGTCCTAAATATTTTTATTATATGACTTTTCTTATCTGAAAAAAGGTATTTCTTCTACATCATCAAAATTAAGTCAAATATTGACAGGACAGACCCCTGTGACACATTATTATAAATACCTGTCCATTAGTATAGAGCCTTTATGATGAAAAAGAAAGATTAGAAAGTTATAGGAATTAGTGTAAAGATTTGAAACAGAAACAACAAAATCTCAACCCTGAAAGACATGAGCCTCTCACGTTTATGAATTACTCACCTTTCCTAGGTGAAATCTAGCTTTAAAAAATTTATTGAAATCATACTACTCAGACAACTGTGGTAAAGGAAGATTGAATTATTTAAAATTTAAATCACTTAGTTTTTTTTTTAATGTGATTATATTAGTTTTAAGAATCTGTCATAAGACAGGACAGATAAAACATGGCCAGTTCCAGGTCCTCCTGTTGTTTAGCTGCTAAGTCATGTCCAGCTCCTTGTGACCCAATGGACTGTAGCCCACGAGGCTCCTCTGTGCATGGGATGTCCCAGGCAAGAATACTGGAGTAGGTTCATTTCATTCTCCAGGGGATCTTCCTGACTCAGGGATCAAATCACTTTTCCTGCATTGGCAGGCGAATTATTTAACACTGAGCCACTTGGGAAGCTCCAGGTTCTCCTGGACCCCTATTATAAAGGACAAGTAATTATAAATTTGTTTTATCTTGCTGATTTTGTTGGATACTGAATTAAATATTAAAAACATGTTTCTATCAAAAGTAATGCAAATGGTTCCTTCTAAGATTATTATAAACTTCATATTTGCAAAGATCATAATATTTTCCTGAAATTTTTCTACTCACCTTTCCTTAGCATCCAAGAAGGCTTTGGCAAAAGGATTGTACTTGATTTTGAGAGCTGTTATCTTGTATTTACAAAGACAAGAAGTGTTAGTGAAAGTAGAATATGCGTGGGGAACAGAACACTTTATCTTCACCTGTGAATTTCTGTAAAATCAGAATAATTCTTCTCTCTGTTTTTTTCTCCCTCTCCATGTTTCTTTACTTCCTTCTGCACAAAATCACTATTGCATTGTCCAACAAGAAACATTATATTGTCACATATGATGAAAATGGCAAATGCAGTATAAAGTGAGCAAAGAAACAATAAAGCAACAAAACTGCATAAACCTGATGTGCTAAATCTAGCATTTATTCTATTATTCATTCATTTTTTTCAATAGTAATTGAACACCCACCATCTGTCAGTTACTTTTCTAGTCACTGGGACACAAAGGAGAGTATACTGAGGAACACCTGTCTCTAGACTCTCAGTACAGACTAGAATCAACTCCCTGACCTCTTAAATAATCACTTACCCTTTGGGCCATGTTTACACACATGCACACAGACACACACACACACACACACACACACACAAACTATCAATTCCACCTACTTTCACCCTTTATCTCCCCTAGGTTTAGCCTACTTCATTTTCCTTCAGAGCCATCTGACCAAATATATATCTATCATTTTTATCTCTTCTCACTGGGATGTAAGTGCCTTGCGTATAATGCAGTATTACCAGCATGTAGGAAAACATCTAGCCTGTAGTAATACCCAACAAATATTTGCTGAATAAAAGAAGATTTTTGGCTCCCTCATCCGCTCCTGTACTCACTCTCAGGTTGCATTTACATTGGCAAAGATACGTTGTCAGGAGACGGAGGCTCCGAGGTTAGTTTCCCACATTTGATTCCCTTGGGGCATGTCCAAGACCAGAATGACAGCATCAGGCTAGTAGCCTGAAGAAAACATAGCCTTAGCCTTGCTGCTAGTTCAGAGGGAACCCTCCAGCATGTGTCCAAGAAAATCTGAGCACTTAGCCAGAGGGCAACCAGATGACTGGTTCCACTTGCCATGGACTAAGAAAGCAGGCAGCGTGTCAGTGAATAAGGGACATTATCCAGAGAACAGAGGAGACCAGGATGTGGCCCCCAGCTCCTCCTCACTTTCCGAAGTTGCAAAAGCCCACTCTCCCTTCATAAACCCAGAGGCCATCCTACAGAGTGTAAAAGGGGATGAAAGGCAATCTGAGAAACAAAATGTGTCAGCCTATAAAAACTGAACAGTATTTGAGGGCCTGTTTAAATTTTCAGATATTTGGATAATTTTCTTTCCACTGACCTGTTAAAGAACTCAGCTGAGAGGCCAGATTAGCTATAGAAAAGAAATTACGTTTCCCTGCACATCATCTGTAGGCACTAAGGCAGTAGTTTCCAAACCTGGATGATCATCAGAATCTTTTAAGAAGACTATTAAAACCAGATTCTGGGTATTCTCCCTGGAGATTCTGACTCAGTTAGCTGGATGGGAGCCTAAAAAATCTTATAAAGCTTCCAAATAAAGAAATGCAAATTAAAGCAACAATAAGATACCGTTTTTCCTACCCTATTGAATTATCAAAGCTGAAAATGTAGGTAATCACCAGTGTTGAGACCGGTGTGGGAATTATAAATGGCTACGCTCTTTGGAGGGAGGCAATGGGGCTTTGTCTATCACAGTTCTAAACATACATTCTCCTTGACAAAACAATTCCATTTCTGAGTGCTTAATATTCTTTGCAGTATTATTTATCATAGAAAATAAAATAACTGGAAATGACCTAAACGTCAGTTAGGTGGGAAACTGATTGCCTGAATACAGTGTATCCTCTGCAATAATTTCAGAAAAGGAGATAAATCCTAATCAAACTTACATAGAAAGATATTCATAATGTACTCTTAAATACAGGGGTGGGGAGAAATTGCATACTATTATGAACATGAGCCAATTTGTCTGAGGAAATCTATATACTGTGCATATTTATAAATGAACAGAATATGCATGGGGAAAAAAGCACACTCTAAGCTATTATTTGTAGTGTCCCTGGGGTGTAGGATTCACAAAATAGGGAAAGAGTAAATTTTTACCTCTACCTTTTCATTTCATTGTATATACTTCCATACTATTTATCATGTGAAGTTTTTTTTTAATAAACATGTACTATTACCATTAAAAAAATTTTAAGGGTGGAGGAGGGATGAACTGGGAATTTAGGCTTAAATGCAAACTATTAAATGCATAGATTGGAAAAACAGCAAGATCCTTCTGTATAGAATGGGGAACTATATTCAATATTCTGAGATAAACCATAAAAAAGAACTTAAAAAGAGAATATGTATATATCTATGTATAACTGAATCATTTTGCTGTACAGCAGAAAATAAAAACATTGTAAAGCAACTATACTTCAATTTTTTATAATTTTTTAAAGTTTAAGCAAAAAAAATCCAACCAATCAGGTATCCTGGTAACCAAAAGTCCTGGAAACTCCTATAGTATGTGGATGAACCAAAAAAATTTTGCTCCCACAGAGTTTACAGAGGCCAGATGCTGGCTCCTCAGCTGTAACCATCAGAGTGGCCCAAGTTAGGCAGGAAAAGATCTACATATGGCCCCAAAAGAGCTAACAAGTGGGACAGATAGTATAACACAAACCCAAAGAGGGTGCACGGTTGGATCAATCCCCGCGGGCTTGCTTTAGAGCAGGAGAGACGCCTAGCTCTGTCAGGTCAAGGGCCTGGAAACACAGACTCCTGCATTTCTGCTGGGTGTGTTACAACGCACCACTGTGCCTTACTGGCACTAGAGAAGAAACACTGGTGGCGTTTGGCAAGCAGGGAAAAGGAGGTGGAAAGTGATCACCACAGCGTTTAACTTTGTCTCTACCGAGTCTATCTGAGTATATCTGAATCTTAGAAAACCTACCTTTCATCCAAGTTTGGTCATAGCAATAAAAGCACCACTCCCTAGTCCCACTACACTCCCCCGGGTGACATTGACACATACATACACACTCACACACTCACCTCCTCATTCTGATAGGCAGTCACAGCTATGAACTGGGTTTCAGGGAAGGAGCAGTTCATCACCATTCGATGGGCATCTCCAACACGCACTATGTGAACCTGGGGTTCATATTTATGCAGAGAATTCAACATTATCTGTTTAGGTGGAAGAAGAGAGAGAACACACAATGCCTGGGGCATCACAGGTTACAGATGACCCAGCATCCCTGATTAGTCCTAAGGTTAACAACCACCTCATTTAGGGCCATACGCATTTATCCTCAGTCATCTGAGCTGCCACTGTCTCTCTGGGAAATTATTGAAGGGAGATTTTTTTAGAAACTCTTAAGGAGAATAATTCAGAGCTGCTTATGAGGGTGACTGGGCACATACACACATAAAAGGGTGAAGGGTATGTTGCCAGAGAAGAGCTGGTCTAAAGAGTGTTCAGTTTTCTGCCAAAATCCTGGCTTCCTTTTTTTTCCCTCCTATTTTCAGCACAACAATATGAATTTTGCTCTGTTAAAACATACTGTTTGTCTTCCTATGAGAAAGTGTGTTAGTATTAGTAGCTCAGTCATGTCTGAATCTGCAACCAATCTAGCCCACCAAGCTCCTCTGTCCATGGAATTCTCCAGGCAATAATACTGGAAAGGGTTGCCATTCCCTTCTCTAGGGGATCTTCCTGATCCAGGGATCAAACCTGGGTCTTCTGAATCACAGGCAGATTCTTTACCATCTGAGCCACCACGGAAGCCCCCTAGTAAGAATTTCTAATTGTCTCAAAATCCTGACAAAGGGCTGAATTACCTAAAAAGTAATGATAGCTGACATCTGCTGGTTATATAACATCCACTCTTTGTGATTCAAATCAAAGGTTTATTGAAAGTCTCCTGTTGTGAACACTGGGAGAGAATAATAGTTTACTTTTCAATTTCCTGATTCAATAAAGAACTGGAAACTTCTGAATATTGCAAAGACTTAGGAAGATGACTTATCATTCTTAAAACAAGAACCCCAACATCCCAGCTGGATAAGCACAGAGATCAGAGAAAGGGTGAAACGTCTAAGGGCTTATGAGACACCAAAGTGAAATCTGGGGGAATAAGACCTCTTCCCCCAACTGGGTCTACATTTTGTAAAGCAAATAACAACCTTGTATAGCACACTAGTATGCACAATCCTACCAGAGAAAATAAAAGAGTAAAAAGCCTCAAAATCTTGTTTACTCTAATTGGAGACCTTAAATAAAACCCTCTTTATTTAAGGTTTGTTTGGATTCTTTTCCTGAAAACCCAAAGCTGATTCAATATTCTATTGATAATTATCATAATGCCCAAGTAGAAGGAGCAATTATTTCATTTAGGAGCAGCTTTTTATTAAGATGCCACTTACACCAAAAAAGGGGGGGGGATAATAAAACCCTGGTACCCACAAACATCTCCCTCCTCCCAAGCTTGGTAAAAAGCACCGCACACAAGGCAAAACTCTGAAAGGCCCCTGATGATTAAGTAAACTACTGCACTCTCTCACTCTCTCTTAACATCAGGAAGTCCATTAAAAACTGAAAGCACCAATTAAGAGCTGTTTATTCCTGTTCACATTTGGACTCCAGGGAATAACTGGCTTCTGTGAGAGAAGAGGTTGGTGAGGACCCCCTAATTGCCTAAATGCACCCTTGATATTTCTTGATGGGTGTTTTGGGGCAGCCGGGCAGCCAGGCTACCGAGCATACCTGCCCACCTCCGTTGAGCTTATTGGTCAGCTTCACTTTGCTGAAAGAGATGGGTGCCTTCATCCAATGGGCACCGAAGTTGGGGGAGTCTGGGTGGATGTAGACACAGCTGTGGCTGGAGACCTCTGGCTTGCCTGCAGGCACCCATTCTCCATTGACGTACTTCCAGCGATGACTGTCCGTTGGGACAAAGTCCAGAAGGAGTGAGTCCATGGCATTGGGGTCCAGCCCTGTGATGCTAATCTTTAAGACTGGGAACATCCGTCTAAAAGAAAAGGCAGAAATTGAGCCACAAGAAGGATATTGGAATGTTAGGAACATCTCTCTAGTTGTCCAGTCCTCTCTGCTCAGAGGAGACTGTCCTTGGAGAGCTCTAGTGGTGCAGAAAATGCACAGGGTGAAGCCAAATAATGAGGGGCCAGGCCAGGAGCCTTGAAGTCAGCCAAGCTTCTTTATACCAATGTATTTTATATTGAGGAGTTTTTTAAATATAAATGTATTTAATTGGAGGTAAGATGACACAGAGGGATGGTACGAGGAGGGAGAAGGGAGGGGGGTTCAGGATGGGGAACACGTGTATATTGGGGTTTTACTTTTAAATGTTGTGCTCTGTTTTAAAGTCTGAAAATCATTTATCTAGTCATTTGACTAGAATGAAATTCCTCCTGAAACTTGAGGTATTATAGATAGGCAGGTACCAGGTCTTCACAGAGCTTCCTTCAAAGGTTTTCTCTCAGCACACATCAGATTTTCACACTATTGCCACAGAGCAGGCCTTCTCTGTATCACAAAATAGTTCTAAATAACAGTAACAGTGTTAATATGGAAAACATGGTTTGTGGTAAAGGCAGTGAAGGGGCCCCTTGACTCTACACATTTAGACCAGTTCCTTCCCTGCAGGAGCTGTCAGAGACTTTAATTCACCTGTGTGCACTTTGAAAAGGGATGAGGGATTCCACATTCTGCACTTGGGTACCAGTGCAATCATCTTCTCACTGAGCATTTTGTGGGAATTTGTGTTTAAGAAATACACTTTGAGGACTTGAAAAAGCACCGCACACAAGGCAAAACTCTGAAAGGCCCCTGATGATTAAGTAAACTACTGCACTCTCTCACTCTCTCTTAACATCAGGAAGTCCATTAAAAACTGAAAGCACCAATTAAGAGCTGTTTATTCCTGTTCACATTTGGACTCCAGGGAATAACTGGCTTCTGTGAGAGAAGAGGTTGGTGAGGACCCCCTAATTGCCTAAATGCACCCTTGATATTTCTTGATGGGTGTTTTGGGGCAGCCGGGCAGCCAGGCTACCGAGCATACCTGCCCACCTCCGTTGAGCTTATTGGTCAGCTTCACTTTGCTGAAAGAGATGGGTGCCTTCATCCAATGGGCACCGAAGTTGGGGGAGTCTGGGTGGATGTAGACACAGCTGTGGCTGGAGACCTCTGGCTTGCCTGCAGGCACCCATTCTCCATTGACGTACTTCCAGCGATGACTGTCCGTTGGGACAAAGTCCAGAAGGAGTGAGTACATGGCATTGGGGTCCAGCCCTGTGATGCTAATCTTTAAGACTGGGAACATCCGTCTAAAAGAAAAGGCAGAAATTGAGCCACAAGAAGGATATTGGAATGTTAGGAACATCTCTCTAGTTGTCCAGTCCTCTCTGCTCAGAGGAGACTGTCCTTGGAGAGCTCTAGTGGTGCAGAAAATGCACAGGGTGAAGCCAAATAATGAGGGGCCAGGCCAGGAGCCTTGAAGTCAGCCAAGCTTCTTTATACCAATGTATTTTATATTGAGGAGTTTTTTAAATATAAATGTATTTAATTGGAGGTAAGATGACACAGAGGGATGGTACGAGGAGGGAGAAGGGAGGGGGGTTCAGGATGGGGAACACGTGTATATTGGGGTTTTACTTTTAAATGTTGTGCTCTGTTTTAAAGTCTGAAAATCATTTATCTAGTCATTTGACTAGAATGAAATTCCTCCTGAAACTTGAGGTATTATAGATAGGAGGTACCAGGTCTTCACAGAGCTTCCTTCAAAGGTTTTCTCTCAGCACACATCAGATTTTCACACTATTGCCACAGAGCAGGCCTTCTCTGTATCACAAAATAGTTCTAAATAACAGTAACAGTGTTAATATGGAAAACATGGTTTGTGGTAAAGGCAGTGAAGGGGCCCCTTGACTCTACACATTTAGACCAGTTCCTTCCCTGCAGGAGTTGTCAGAGACTTTAATTCACCTGTGTGCACTTTGAAAAGGGATGAGGGATTCCACATTCTGCACTTGGGTACCAGTGCAATCATCTTCTCACTGAGCATTTTGTGGGAATTTGTGTTTAAGAAATACACTTTGAGGACTTGCCTGGTGGTCCAGTGGTTAAGAATCTGCTTGCCAATGCAGGGGACACGGGTTCAATCCCTGGTCTTGGAAGATTCCACATGCTATAGGGCAACTAGGCCCACGAGCCACAACCACTGAAGCCTGCATGCTATAGAGCCCTCAGACTGCAACTAGAGAGTAATCCCCTCACCACAACTAGAGAAAACCTGCACGCAGCAACAAAGACCCAGTGCAGCCAAAAATAAATAAAAAAATTTTTGAAAGGAAGATGTATACTTTGAGACATGATGATCTGGATTTGTTGGTCCTTCTCCCACCCTCTGGGGGATTCCCAGGTGGCTCTGTGGTAAAGAATCTGCCTGCCAATGCAGGAGACATGGGTTTGATCCCCAGGTTGGGAAGATCCTCTGGAGAAGAAAATGGCAACCCACTCCAATATTCTTGCCTGGGAAATCCCATGGCCAGAGGAGCCTAGCTGCCTACAGTCTACAGGGCCCTGAGAGAGTTGGACATGAGGTAGAGACTAAACAGATGCAGCAGCAGCTCCTATGCTCTAAGAAAATACCAGCAGGCTTACCCTCACAAACATTTGGAGAAGCCATCTCACCTGGCTTCTGATTCTCTTTAGCTTATTTTTCCTTCACCAAGCTCTCTAAGTTGCTCCAATCTCCTCAAAAGACCTAGTTTCCATACAGACACCCCTACCACCTCCCGATTGCTCCAGAAGCTATCTTTTTTGTCAATACATCTTTGAAAATCTGAGTCCCCAAGTTGAGAAGCTTACAAACTAGGGTCCAAACACTTGCTACTCAGAGTGGGTTCATGACTTAGCAGCAGCAGTAATCAGAAATGAAGCAGCTCAGATCAAATCTAGACATACACAATCAAAATCTGTGCTTTTCAAAATCTCCAGTTAAGTCACCAGAACATTAAAGCTTAAAATGTACTGGTCTAGGGTATCTTTAGCTTTTAAGATAGCAACTAAGGAGACATCCAAGGGAGTAAGGGGAGTCACTTGGAGGTTCTGTGCTTCTATTAAGGTTGAGAAGAGAATAAAAAGAGGAAAACTGAGTATGTCCACTGCTAGAAGAAGGAGTCCAAAGATGCCAGGTATGGAAATATTAAAAGCATAATGGGTATAGATGAGGGACTGGAGGGTCACCAAGAGAATCCTCCTATGCCCAGTAGTGCCTAGTTTTGAAATGAGGTACAATAAGAGCTGTCACATATGGAAAGTGAAGAAATTAACCAACAGATAACAAGGGCTGTATCTAGAGATGGACTCAGGCCATCCAGGCTCCTCAGTCTTCTGAGTTTAAATTACATGGGCTCCCTGAATACTCTGGACAGACAGGATATTTTTCCCCTTGGCTCATCACCTCATCAATACTTTCTTCCAACTCCTTTGCTGGGTCCTCTTCCAACTTAGTCCTCCAGCTGTGTATGAATAACGGAGATCTGTTTTAAGTAGCCCCTGAAATGCCCTGCCTTAGAGACCACTTCAAAACTCATGGCAAAATACAAAGAACCTGGGGGAGTTTACACCAATCAAAGTTTATACCGCAGTATAGCTCCTAGCAAGCATTTAATAGATAGTAAATAGATAGTACCTTTGAGTACTAGAGGCTGGGTAAGTGAGATAATGAAAATGAAGCTTGGTGAGTTTAGGTAAACCAACTTAAGTCCATGTATTCAGGAAGAGTGGGAGTTGACACCTAACAAACTGAACTATAACCTACATTTAAAATCATTCCTCATACTCACTAGATGGCTATAATAATAATAATAATAAAAGGTGAATAACAGCAAGCATAGACGAAGATGTGGAGAAACTGGAACACTCATACATTGCTGGTGGACTATACAATGGACCAGCCACTCTGGAAAAAAAAGTGAGTCTTGCAATTCCTCTAACAAGTTAAAATACAGAGTTACCACATGACCCTGCAATTCCATGCCTAGGTGTTATGTGCATGAGTAAGCCAACTTTTTAACTCTCCTCTTTCACTTTCATCAAGAGGCTTTTAGTTCTTCTTCACTTTCTGCCATAAGGGTAGTGTCATCTGCATATCTGAGGTTATTGATATTTCTCCCGGCAATCTTGATTCCAACTTGTGCTTCCTCCAGCCGAGCGTTTCTCTTGATGTACTCTGCATATAAGTTAAATAAGCAGGGTGACAATATACAGCCTTGACGTACTCCTTTTCCTATTTGGAACCAGTCTGTCGTTACATGTCCAGTTCTAACTGTTGCTTCCTGACCTGCATATACGTTTCTCAAGAGGCAGGTCAGGTGGTCTTGTATTTCCATCTCTTTCAGAATTTTCAAGTCAGTGATGCCATCCAGCCATCTCATCCTCTGTCATCCCCTTCTCCTCCTGCCCCAAATCCCTCCCAGCATCAGAGTCTTTTCCAATCAGTCAACTCTTTGCATGAGGTGGCCAAAGTACTAGAGTTTCAGCAACATTCCCTCCAAAGCAATCCCAGAGCTGATCTCCTTCAGAATGGACTGGTTGGATCTCCTTGCAGTCCAAGGGACTCTCAAGAGTCTTCTCCAACACCACACTTCAAAAGCATCAACTCTTTGGCACTCAGTTTTATTTACAGTCCAACTCTGACATCTATACATGACCACTGGAAAGACCATAGCCTTGACTAGACGGACCTTTGTTGGCAAAGTAATGTCTCTGTTTTTCAATATGCCATCTAGGTTGGTCATAACTTTTCTTCCAAGGAGTAAGCATCTTTTAATTTCATGGCTGCAGTCACCATCTGCAGTGATTTTGGAGCCCCCAGAAATAAAGTCTGACACTGTTTCCCCTGTTTCTCCATCTATTTCCCATGAAGTGGTGGGGCCAGATGCCATAATCTTCATTTTCTGAATGTTGAGGGGGACGACAGAGGACGAGATGGCTGGATGGCATCACTGACTTGATGAATGCGAGTCTGAGTGAACTCCGGGAGTTGGTGATGGACAGGGAAGCCTGGCGTGCTGCGATTCATGGGGTCGCAAAGAGTCGGACATGACTGAGCGACTGAAATCAACTGAACTGAATTGAACTGAATGAAAACATACACCCACATAAAGATTTAGATACAGACACAGACATTCATAGTGGCATTATTCATTACAGTTGAAAATTGGAAACAACCTACATGTCCATTGATGAGTGAATAAATAAAATGAAGTATATTTATATAGTGAAATGTTATTTGTCATTAAAAATGCCACAACACAGATGAACCATGAAGACATTATGGTATACTTTAAACAAGTTTTTTGGATTGTATAGTATGTAAATTATCACTATAAAGCTGTTAACAAAAAAAGTAAATAAAGAAAAAGTAAAAAAGTAAAGAAGCATCCTGGTTCTTAGAAGAACACATGTAAAACATGGTAGGACCATTTGTTGCTTTAATCGCGAATACTTCATTTGCTGAGAATTTTATCATTATTTTTCTTTTTTATCACTACAGAAATGAACTAATATGCTATGTATTTTTATCTTCTTTATACCAATGATGTCATAAATGTCACCAATGTAAATAAATGTCAACTTGCCCAAAGTCTTATAACTAGCACTTGAAGCCACCCTGACCCCAAGCCAAGTTCAGCCCCTCCTGCTCTCCTCTGCCTCTTTCTCCAGCCTCACAAGGACTGGAATGTGGTATCTCTTTACTTATGGGCAGCACTCATGACCAGGCTGTTTTCAGGGATGAGCTATGCTTCTTTGACCTTTTCTCCCTTTTCTTCCAAGGGAAATTTTTTCTCCCTTTTCTTCCATCCCTGTGGCTAACCACAGAGATGGCCAAGAATCTTTGAGAAGCTGAGAAATAAGTAAACCAATCCCTATATCAGAGAGAGAGAAGCAAATGTAGTAAGGAATATAAGCACTGCCCAAAACCATGCTTGAGGAACCGTACACGCTTAGGATTAGCCATGAACGCTGTATTGTTTAGCTATGAGGCTAATTTCTCAGTTTTCATCTATCTCACAGGGCATCTTGAGAGCCAGCACTGCTGAAAGAGGCTGTGAGGACTGAGATCTATAGGAAGAAAGAGGGCAGACAAGGCAGATTTTCTAGGTGGGGGAACAGCAGAGATGGTTAAAGGCAAAATTCAGGAAGTAAACTCTCTCTCTCTTTCCCCCCACAGAGTTTTAATAATCATAAAGCATTCATCAGGGTTTTGGAGTGTGTGTGTATGCAGACACATGGGGCATGGATGTTTAGACTTATGTGAAGATGAGAGAAGGAGCAAGTAACCAAAGTAGCCTGGTTAGAGGCAGATCACACAAAAACATATGATCCCTATAAACTGCAATTGTGAACTTCAGAGAAAAATCTCCACAGACTACAGGGACATGGAAAATTTTTTCCTGATGTGCAACATTGGTTTTCTCTCCTCTTGCACCACTATACCTTCAGGGCCCTCGTTGCCTCCCACTATGAACATTATTAGCTCACTGAACCAACATCTCTAAATCACTGGGAAGTTCAACTTAGTGATCCTAACATTTTATGATAACAAATGGATACACCAATTACATCCAATTTATTAAAATCTTCTCAAGGCAAATTTAATCTGAATGAAATCAAACTATTCAACTGCATGGAAATACACATGAAATATAGGTTTCCCCCCTAAGGCAAATATGTTACTGTAGAGAAAACAAAAGTGACAAGAGATTTCACTTATTTGCCACTGAAATCTGAAATAAATTTTTTTGTGCAACCTAAAATACAAGTTCCTAGCTTAAAGGATGGAAATGAAAGGAAGTATTTACAAATTGATGCATTAGAGATGATTCAAATGAGCTCTAAGGAGGTATTATAATTGTTATTGTTATGTCTGAAAGGCTATTGAATACTGATAACTAAGCATTTTCAATAAAAAAAGAGGGAAGAAAAGAGAGGAGAGAGAAAAGAAACAGTAAAACAGCATGAGGAAGGGACAGAAGAGGAGGAATGAAGAACCATCATCCCATTTTCTGAGGATAATTTACTATTTTTCAGGGAAAATCTCTATCACTTCTGATCAATGTCAGAAGCAAGCCTCCTATTTATGCATATAAATAGACACTCATTTGAAAATGAGTCTTTTCATTCATCATCCCATCTATGCTATTTTAAAATTTTCTATTACACAGGACAATTATGCTCAAGACTACAGGAGATATATGATTAACCCCATCAAAGATTTAGAAAAGTCAGAAAGTTAACTGACTACAGGGGCAGGAGGGTAACGAAGGAAAAGGGCCAAGACTGGGTACTAACTACCAGGAATGTTCTTCTTTCCAGAGAAGGGCCACAGTTCCATCTGCCTTAGGCTCAGGAGTTGGTATGAAAGGTAAGGATGGGGTGTCTGGAGGAGACATTGTGGGTCTACTGACAGAGGAAAATGGGTCAAAAGGAGTGAGACAAGGTTAGGAGGAAGAAGAGTGAAAAGAGAGATGAAGAGGAGAGAAAAGAAGACAGCAAAATAAAAGATGTGCCTGTATCAAGAGCAGGAAAGTGTTGTTAACAGCTTATTCTGACAAGCTAAACAGACTGAGAGTAATTCCAGATCACACTCATTCATTACCAACTGCTTTCATTTCTTAGAGACTTGTCTTCCCTTCTTTATCTGAAATACAAAGGGAACTATCTCCTGCAAAATCTTGACGAGGAGGGATTCAGAGATCCTAAGAAAAGATTTAATTCACTGAGGAGGTAAAATGTCAGCAGGATCTCCACAAAAAATAAGAATAATCACATGGATTCTACAGAGAATAATTTTCACATAGTTAATGAGTATAAATACGTAAAGACTTCTCAACTTTAAATATGGAGAAAATTATATAGGTGCAAAAAGGCAAGAGAAAGCTCTTCTAAAATTGTAAAAGAACATACCAATATGACATATTAGTAAGCTGAATTTTATAATGGTTTTCAAAAGTTTTACTTATTCCTCACTAAAATATATGGACTGTATTTTTACTTGATGA